>WEIS01081288.1:1627-12959 GCA_013389965.1 Todus mexicanus
TCTGTAAACCATACAGCAAATTAGAGCATACAGTCCTCGTAGTGTGAATGATGTACCTGAAGTATGTTTGTGAGTAATTATAGAACAGAATCAGAAAATTCACAGTTGTTTAATTGAAAAGGAGTGGTGTGAATGGAGGAAAGTTTAAGATACATGCAGATAGTGCAGTCTGTTACCTCCTGTGTTCTTCAGTCCATTGAGCTCCAGCATTCTTTCCTGCTTCTCTGATTTACCGTGTGGTGCTATCTAGGTTGCAAGCTTTTCTAGACAGGATTTTGGAATGCTGTTTCTTTGTGCATGACCACACAGCATGAATCACAGCCTGATTGCCACTGTGGTACAAATAATAAATACAGGCTGGTTCTAATGCTGAGCTCTGAAGTCCTCACCTGAGGAGGATGCTCTGGAGTCTTCCTAATTTAAATTGTAGGCAAGGAATTCAGTGTTTGGCTCTCTGAAAATACAGAATTTGGTTTAAAAGAAAAAACTCTGTGGGAATACCTCCCTATAGATTGCATGTGTGTAGAAAATAAGAGAATTGTCTGGTCATCCCAGTGGCTACCTCAAGACTAGGGAAAAGATAAAGGGTCTGCAGCTCCGGTCTTCTGAGGGTGCACAGGAACAGGTTTGCTTGCTTCAGCTCTAGCAAGGACTGAATCTTTGGAAAAATGAATGTCTGTAAAAGCCTGGGTGTTTCTGCAGCCCTGGCGACATCACCAGCATCCTACTGCTCTCTCTTAAATAAGATTTCTTTAGCAGCAAGCCTTTGATTTTTGTAGCTCCAGTTGCAAATGAAGGGAGAGCAAAGGAGCAGATCCTCAGTCTCTAAGCAGAAGACCCTTACAAAAGCCACAGATGTGTGGGTGGGAGCAGGCAGCCAGTGCACTTGCTTGGTGACACTGGGCAAGTAACAGAGGCAAAACCTCCTTCTGGTTTAAGGAGCAGCGAGCATCACCAAGAGCAGAGGGAACTATGGGAAGTAGGAGCAAAGCAAAATTGCATTATAGCAAATGCACCAAGTTGTAACATCTTCCCCTTTAAACTTACATGTTTTAAAACATTTCATCGCTTTAGGGTGTGTTGTTTTTGTTCAATTCACATGTTTTGGAAGTGGGTCAGTTTTGTTTTGTAAATGTGTATGCATTAGCACAATAACATTGTTCTGAGGTTTCAAAAAAAGTTGTTCTTAAATAATTTATAGAACCATTTTACTTCATTATTCCAAAATCTAAATGTGCAGATTAGTTTGTTTCCCAGGTTTAAGGGAACTCAGAACTTAAATAACTCTCCTTCTTTTCTAAGTTTTTATGTAGTGCAGCAGTCAGAATATCACTTGTCTTCTGGCCTTTTCACAATACTGTGTTGCAACAGAACCTCTCCAGGCAGAAGTGGCTGGTTTTTCAGATAAGAAAATAAAGGTTTAGGGATTTTCCTTTTCAAGTTTTAAGTTTGAGACAGTACCTGTGGATACAGATTGTAGTGTATGTGTTCATGCAGGTGAGCAGGTGCAGTCCTGTCTGAAAATCCACTGGGCTCCCACTGCCTGCAGCAGGAAATGTGAGTCCAAGAAGGTCACAATGTTTAAGTAAACAAATTCAGGAACAGGAATCCTGTTTTGTTGGAGGTGTGGCGATAAATCCAACATGCTGGTAAATACCCATTTATAAAGAATGTGACTGCTTTTGTAATAGCTGTGAACCAAACATTAGCTAGCATATGAGAATTCAAGAATATGCTTAAAATTATTTCCTCTCTTTCTGTTTCCCCTCTAGCTCTGGGATTGTACACAGTAAATGCAGTATATGGAGACACTATTACTATGCCCTGTCGTCTAGAAGTACCAGATGGTCTTATGTTTGGAAAATGGAAATATGTAAGTATAGCTTACCTTTACATTCAATAGAGTTGGTGGAAAAAGATGTGTATTTTCTGTGTGTGAGATTACAAGACCCCAATCAATAGGATTTCTGTCTGGGATATGAAGACATTCATTCCTGTGTTTGGAAGACTGCAAGATTCCAATCTGCATAATTTTCTGCCAAACACAGATTAGAGGTTTGAGAAATTAATCTCATTGTTCAGGAGAAATAATTATTCGGGAGTTCTCTGCCAACCTGTATTAGAGATCTGGCATGTTACCCAGTGGTGTCTTACTCGCTTGACAGAGCAATCATTGTACATTTGAATACTTCTGAAGCAAGCTGCCTGAAGCAGGGAATGCTTCATCCCTGGGAAAGCACTGCGCCTGGGTCTGGTTGATCTGACAATCACTGAATACTGTTTCATGCTTCAGTGTGTCCAATACACAGAGAAGAAGAGGCCAGTACTGACCTTAGCGGACTTGCTGGTGATTTTTCCCTGCCATTTCTGGCATGTGAAGGCAAAAAATGCCAATGCTCTCCTGGTTGTCTCGGTCAGGCTGCAGTAGGAACACCGCTGAATACACTTCTGCTATATGCGACCGGTATCCAGGGCCCAAACGAGAATAAGCTTCTCCGAGTCAGGTGAAACCTGGCAGCGTACTTGGAGGAAACCACCAGGATACCAAAACCCTATTGCTTCTCAGGCTGACATCAGGACAACTAGTTTTCCTGCTACTGTAAAGTTCATCGAAATCTCCTGTTGTGCTCAAACCAAAACATTACCAGCAGTAACAGGTGATATTTACTCTGAGAATGGATTTAAAATTATGTAGTTCTCTATCTCTCCTTTTAAATGGCACTCACCTGCCTATTTTACAGCAGACTTGTCTGCCACTGAAGGTGTTTTATAATGCCCCATGGCTACTTCTGTTGGACTTGGAAGTTTTTGCAGCTTTTGCAACCAACTCAAGAGTTCCTGCTCCACAAACATGTTTTAGGAAATGAAGTCATAAGTCAGTGGAGACTGTTTCCCTAAAAGGGACAATGAAACTGTTTCATGTAAGTGTTTTCAAAAGACACAGGGCATACGTTTTGCTGTGTGCCTTTTAGTCTACTGACTTCTCTTGGGAAGAAGTCCATTTGTATGAAGATGCAAAGCTATTTTGAGAAAAAGAAATGCGTTCTCTCTTTCTGGTGTGTTTGGATTACTCATCTCGGACAAGTATCAAGCAGCAAATGGAGATGTTATAGCTTCTCCTAAATGGAGAGGGACACGACAGAAAAGCCCATCCTATTGCTATTGTATGAAATTGTTGACATAGCCCACACAACCAAGCGAAATTGATACCCATTCTCCCAGGGCAGTTCCCAGCGTGGCAACGCTTGTTTTTAGCAGGGACACTGTTTGGTTTAGGTTTTTTAGGTCAGGTGATTATTTCATTGGAAGAAGGAGGTACTCCATTTTCTGCTTGGCTACCTTGAGATCAGCAATTTGTGTTGCTGGTGGGAGCCCAAGAGCACTGGGAGTCTTTTGCTGTTGCAGGAGCAGGTGCTGCTCCCTTCAGCATCTGTGCACGCTCACGTGCTGGGTGGGCTTACAGAGTTACGAGCTCGTTTGCACTTAACAGCCAGCTTTGCTGGTATCAAGTCAAGGCAAACCTTTCTTTCCTGTGTGACAGGTATCTAGAGTAATCAGAGAGTTAAAAGTGGGAGAGGGAGAAAGACTGTAAGGGAATTTAAACTTCACATTAGCTGTTGCCTCCTGCTCCCTGCTCAGCTGTGACACTGCTCATCTCTTGGTCACAGCATCGTCATTCTTTTGTGGGCTCTGCAGTCAAGCTGCGGTATTGTGCTGGGAACACTGCTCGCATCAGTGCTGCAAGGTGCAAGGGATAAAAGGGAACTAAAACCTCTTCCAGCTTCTAGCACAATACTGAACATAATGATGGAGTCAACCTTTAACCTCACTTGATTTAAAGGCAGGCAGTGCCTGTCCCTGCTCTGAGGGGCAGAGGAATGAAACCCTGCAGAACTGAGTCTGTAGCTAAGCTGTCAACTCTGTATTCCTCTTTAGAATGCCAACTGCATAAGGAGGATGTCTCAAAAATTATATTTGGTTACATTATCCTGAGATACATCAATAGCAATATTTTATTGTATGTATATTCCCATGCCACAAGCTCGTGGGCCCTTTAAAAACAAAAAGGAAAAGGAAAAAAAAAGGTGCAAACTAATTTAGAGTAAAATAGGTAGTTATGCCTGATTAAATTCTGCATTCAGAATGAGGTCTGAATATCCCAGACAAACAATATGAATATGTAAAACAATCATGAGAAAAAAATGAAACTGAAACTTTTGAGCCTAGCTCACGAATGTTTCTATTTCAAACACTTTTTTATACACACAGAGACAAGTGGTGTCAGGACCACCAGTGTTCATCAGAGAAAGTCCTGTGCTATGCTGAAATTGAGCCAAAGCATTGAAGTTCCTTCTACTGTTTGTACCACAGCAGTCTTAAACTAGCTCTCATTTTACACTGAATTTCTTGTTTGTACAGCAGAAATTAATCAGGGAAAAAGTTGTCTGATGTAGTTTTCAGATTTTTTTTAAATTATGGGTTTGTACCAATTGCATATCTTCAGGAACTTGTAAATGAGTGTTTATGCAAAATAGAGGTGTTTATCCTTTTATTGTAGGAAATACCAAATGCATCTCCAGTATTTATTGCCTTCAGATCATCAACAAAAAAAAGTGTACAGTATGATGATGTACCAGACTACAAAGACAGGTTGAGTCTCTCAGAAAACTATACATTATCCATCAAGAATGCAAGAATCAGTGATGAAAAGAGATTTGTATGTATGCTAGTCACAGAAGATGATGTTTCCGAAGCGCCAACGATAGTCAAAGTCTTCAGTAAGTAAATCTAGTTGTTACTACCATTAACATTCAAACATTCATCAGCATCTGAATTGTAAATAGTGGAAACTTTTGTTTAAGGGAAAGCTTGAAGCCAAGAAAGTAAGTTTCGCTGAGTAAATTACTAAGACTAGCAAATTTCTGCAGCTTTCAGAAATGTAATCTACTGGTGGCATTTATGTAACAAGACTGTCTGCACTTGCAGTTTATTCATGATAAGTGCTGGCTCAAAGAGAATTTTGGGCTTTGATAATGACTCACTTATGTGATGTCATTTGGTTGGGAATGAAAAATGTAAAATTAGCACTGATTATTTTCCATTTGTTCTCTGAATGAATTTTTCTGCAATAGGGAAGCATTAACTGTGTGCAGCCTGCAGGATTAGATGAGGGGAGAGGTTTAAACCAGGTCTGAGCAGCTAGTACAGAGCAGTATGAGCTATGAGAGTGAGAAAGAGAGGCTGGAAAGCAAGTTGCTAAACCCAAATGTTTGTCTGCTGAGCTACCAAGAAGAACAGTGCAGTTTCTTTTAGAGCACAGCAAAGTTTAGTAGTGTTTGATATTGCTACAAACCAATCGCAAGGCTGATCTACAGTGTGAACCCCGGTGCATAATGGCTTTTTTTGCCCTTTGTTGCTCTTCAGATGCAGATCTCCATAGCCAAAGTAAGTCTGTTATGGGAACGCACTGCTTGCAGAGATTGGCTGTTTCAGATCGCAGTTCTGCTTGATAATCATGAATTCACATTTTGGAAGGGCAACGTTACTCTTCCCTCAGGGAGAAGGTGTCAAGGAGTCATCAGTGGTGTCTAAGCAGAAGTTTGTCAGTGGCATAAGTGAGTTTGAAGGTAGCTTAGCAGTCACCAGTATTTCCTTTCCATCCTTTCACTTTCAATTTGGCTGTGAGAACAATCAAATTAATGACAACAGGGAGGAGTGTGCTCAGAGCACACATAGCAAGCGCAGTGCTTCAAAGGAAATGATAAAGAATTATCATGTTTACTTATCACACAGCAGTAAATATGTAGATGAGACAGTGGTATATGGTGAAACAAAGTGCTAACTGCTTGAATTACTGTGTACTGTACTAAATATTAACACAATGCTAACTCAGCCATGGAGCACAGCCTGTATGTTTTTATTGTATGCATTGATACTAATGAAGAAAGCTTCTGTTTACAAAGGAAAATAAGAATAGAGGATGCAACGTAGGTAATGTGGCTGACTTAGCACTGCAAGAAAACAATACCTTTGCGGTTTTTCATTTTGAGTTCTAACTCTAGGGTTCTCTTAACATTCCGTTCCATGTAACTTCCTTGAGTCTGGTTTTTGGGGTTTCATTTTTTTTATTGTTGTTTTCTTGCTTACTTGTTTGGTCTAATTGTGAAAGAGTTAAGAGTAGTTTGTGAGCTTTGTTTATTTAACCAGTGGAGTTTCTGACTCTTTGAACCACAGATACAGAGCTAAGCTGCAGCAGTGCAAACCCTCATAAACCAAAATCTCGTGCACCTGAAATTCAGCTTATCCTAGAAGTTGTGGCTGACTCTAGGTTGCTCTGGAGCTTGTCACATCCTCAGCTGTGCTACCTGATTAACTCAGAACTAACAAGCTGAAATGGCTCATTGTGCAGTTACCACCTGCTTATTTCACTTGCTAGACTACTCAAACAAGTCTTACCAGTTTTCCAGATGGACTCAGCATCTTTTTTTCTGGAATTAAATGGCCGGAGTTTCCAAAGTGAACAGCCCAGTGGACATTATCTGCTGCCCTGCTACACCGATGCTTGACTTTTGCAGGCAGTGAGCTCTATTTCCCCCTTTTATAGGACCCGTATAGAGTTGCAAAGTACCCTGGCAAGATCTTAAGCTGAGAGATAAGCAGTGTGCTGAAGTTGCAAACCCACCAGAGTGGGCTTCATTGCTGCCAAGTTTAAAATCTCTTCTCACTTCGGACACTGAACTAGTAAATGCCAAATAAGTCTTTTATAGTGAATTACTGTGGTGCACATGCTGCGACTGTAGGGGTTTGGCAGCAGGCTTTGCCTTTCAGAGGCTGCTCTGAGAGAGCAGGAGGCGGCCTCTCAACCGGAGCATCTGCTTGGTCACCAGAGCACTCAAAACAGGGAGAGACACACAGTGGCCACAGAGTAGGAGATTCTCCCTTTCCCTTGGTCAGAGTGTTGCAGGGACATCCAAAGCACAGAGCAGATCTTCTCAAACTAGTCGTGAGGGAGATGAGAGATGAAGGGAGCAAAGTCGAGGTGAGGGACAGAGTTGTGGTTTGTGGTTTGATCAGCTGGTGACCGTGACAGGCAGCCAGCTATGCTTGTTTACGGGACACAAAATCTGAACCAGAAGGCCTATTAATGGTCTTGTAAAACCCAATTTGCTTGAAATGATGTCAAAATGTTTTGTCCTCGACAGTTTCTTACAGAAAATAGGTTAACCTTTTTTTCCTTTAAAACTAACAAAAGAGATAAAGGTGCACTTTTAAAAAAAATAATATCGTTGTTAGCTCTTTGAAGCTATTGTGATGGTTTTGGTGTACAGCTTTGACTGTTTAATTTGTTTTTGGTTGTGGATTGGGGTTTTTTGCCACAAGCAACATTGTTTGAAAATGTCAAATGAATAGCTTCTTCTATTGCCATTCATTTCCCTTTTGAGCTATTCTTGCTCCATCCTGGCGTGGTCTTCCAAGCAAAGAATACATGTGCATTTCTGCGCACTCAAACACGCACATATACATGCACACGGAGCAAATTAATTACCATGGAAAAATGTACGCTTGCCATCTCTGAGACAGCAGGAGCAGTGCACCTGCACCATAGTAACTTCATCAGTGTGTAGAGATTTTGGCAAGATAGCGTGAAGTTCACTTTGAGCTGAGATTACTGACATACGTACGTTATTTCATAGGGAGCTTGATTTGAGAAAGGATTCAGTAAGCTGGCAAGTTTAAGGATATTTCAGTCTGTAGAACTATGTAATATGTATGCTTATTTAAGCAGTATAGCTAGTGTATAGAGGTTTTCTTTGACTGTATAAACATTGATTTATTTTTTCCCCTGACTCTCTCCCCCTCTTTTTAAATTGTGGGGAAGACTGTCTCTTTCGGAGTTAAAAATTTGCATTCCAGGCTTCAGGCCAAGCTATTTTAACAGGCAAGTTATATAGTCTCTAGAAAGTAGTCTTTTATGATGGAAGTACTGATAGATCGTCCACTTTGGCAGGCTAAAATGTCCATCTACCATAGTAAAAGTAAATAAGAAGACATACTGACACTGAAGAAAAAGTTTATTTTTTAAGAAAGTCATAACTACTAACTCAGAATCAGTTAAAGTAATTGCACTTCTGTCTATTATTTGAATTTCTTAAATGTAACAATCCCAGTTAGGAAAAATAAACATTAGAACTATGATTAGCTTAAATGTGTTCCTTTATAATGTCATGGCTCAGCTATGGTAATATCCACAGCAGCAAAGCTGCTTTTCTATTACTGTAGTTTCTGTACCACTGGTTCGTTCTCCAGTATGTGTATCACATAAATCAAATAGACCTCTCCTTCCAGGTGTTGAACTAGTTTGCCTGGCTAAAATATATGTTGTCAAAAATGCACAGAATTCATTGTGGAAGGTATGACACGTTTTAAAGTGATGGTTTTTTCATTTCCAATCCATTTGCTAATATTAAGGTAGAAGTATCTCCCTTTTTCTTCTTTTAATGACAAAGCATAGGTAAGACTATACCAGGTCAGATTGTTCTAGTTAGTCTCAAAGTCCATGTATCTTTTAGTTTTTAATACAGCTGTTTGTGCTCCCTTCACTAGTACTTTTATCCTATTTATGTTTTAGAACAACCGTCTCAACCAGAAATCTTACATCAGGCAGACTTCCTAGAAACAGAGAAGCTACAAATGGTAAGAGCAGCATTCTCCCTCAAAGTTATGTATCTGACAGCTGCCTGAAGTCCTTCTACAGTCAAGATAGAGAAAGGTGATGGACTGAGGCTCAGAGAGAGGTGGGTGAGAGAGAGGTGGTGCATGCCTGTGACAGAATGGTGGTCTATAGCCAGGCTGAGCACAGAGCAATTCCCTCATCACTACTGCCCTGACTAATTGTGCAAGCAGTGGCCATCACGACCTTAGATCCACCACCAAACCCTCTTCCAAATTGCACTTAAGCCTCACTGATGGGATTTGTCCTCTTTAAGAAAAATGATTGGGGTTCAGCATTTGAATTTGCTAGAAATGTTTACCCTAAACACCATAAGTGAAAACAGAATTACATTAAAACATAGTGGAGAAAAACAGTGACTAATTCCTGTCTGTTTTGCAGCTTGGGGAGTGCGTTTCAAGAGAGAGTTATCCCGAAGGCAATGTTACATGGTACAAAAATGGGAGAGTTTTGCAGCCTGTGGAAGAAGGTACATTTCAATAGTGGCCAACATCCCTGAATCCACAGTCAGGTGTCTGCATGAAAAACTGTGCTTATAAGAGTTGCTCTATTTTAGTCTAATGTATTACTTCTTTGAGGAAAACGACCCATATGGAAAGATGAAACTGGAAGGAAACTTCTAGGCCTTGTAGAACAGCCATGTTATGCCATATCATCTTGTCCACAGGGAGGAGAGTTGCCTTTATTAATCCTGTTACAAAGCTATTCTTGAGCCTATGTAGCTAGTAAAAACCTGTAGCTAATTGCCAACTTCTTATAAAGTATTAACTGTCTCGGTTTCACACCTGTCCAGTATTGTGGTTTGGACCATGTAGATCACCATCATCTTATACAGGTATTTATTTTCCAGGATGTTTAAGAATAACATTTTTTCTCCCCTCCCTTTCAACTTCAGTTTTGACAGGCTGATTAGACCACTATAGTTTACCTTCCATAAACTGAGAATGCTTACAAAAATAAATTATAAATATGGTCTTAAAAATAGGGTTTGTCAGCATTTTTGAGGCTTTCTTTCTGTCTTACAAATGAATGTTGTTGATAAAACGTTCCTGGTATACATCAGTGGCAATACTAGAAGAAAACTGTTTGTACAGTCTCTTGGGTAATTTCTCAAGTTGCTTGCATGTTTGCAGCCTTACAGCAAATTCAGAGCAGATAACAAAATATAGAAGAAAAGTTTCAAATTCTGTCTATGTCATACTGAAACAGTATTTCCTTTTCAGTTGTGGTCATAAATCTGCAAAAGATCGTGGACAAATCAACTGGACTCTTTACCATGACATCATCTCTTCAGTACATGCCAACAAAGGAAGATGCAAATGCCAAGTTTTCTTGCATTGTCACATATTATGGACCTTCTGGACAGAAGACAATACAGTCTGAACCAGTTGTCTTCGATGTTCACTGTAAGTTATTAAAAAGGATCTATTGCTGTATGAAGTCTGCCTTGGGGGGGAAAAACAAGATCAGTAACACTTTACAAAACTACAGAGCATTGCTGCTTCGCTGCCAAGATGTTTTCTTCAAAGCTGATCTGAGTACCTTGTCTTTATTACTTTTAGTTATCTTCAGATTTACCTGTCATTTCTTTCTTTCTTTCTAATAGAATATTGTATATCGGAATTGTGTTGACAAGAGGAAGGTAGTAACCATGAAAAGTCACAGTGAAATGGGCTTTTCAGAACTTAAACAGAAGTTACAGGAGTTGATTAGAGGGACTCGTTGTGCCCTCTGAAATATGCAGTAAATGCACGATACAGTTTTTCGTATACTCAAACATTTTTCGCTTTTGCACAGTCAGCACCAAACAGCTAATGCTGCCAGACTACCTTGCACAAAATCCAATAGCTTCTCTACAGCTATAAGATGCTGATTTTTACATTTTAAATGTATCATTTTAATATTAGTAGACTTCTAAGTACAGATTTTGTGTGAATAATTACTTTGAGCTGGCCTAAGTTCTAAAGCAACTTCCTTACTATGTTCCTGTCCTATGTGGAAATCATATTTCTCCTTTGAATAAGCAAAATAAGCTGGCAAGGAAAGGTCAGAGGGAATGGTAGCAGTTAGAGAGGAAGGAAGAGGCATTTCAAAGGCTTGTGAAATGACACTTCTGAAGGACTGTAGAAGTCAGCAGGTCATAGAAGAATACAGAGGACAGGAGATAGGCAGTATGTCCAGTCAGGCGTAGCATTTCTGCACACTTCAGGTAATACCTCAGCTTATAAAAGAAAAGTCCCTGTTTTGGGAATGATAAAGTCTAATTATACAGTGCAGCATCTAATAGGGTCTTAGTATATATTGTGTAACAACTCTATAATCCAGCTGAATACGAAGAAAATTAGTAAGGCACTGGATTTCTCCAGCTAGCACATGTGCTCAGTTGCCTTGAAAACTAAATTCACAGGCTTGAAGTGGCAGGGTATGTACTACCTAGATGATTGGTTGCTTCTCCTTCACAGGTAAAGTTTTTTGAGCTGCAGGGTAGGAGATCAGTTTTGAGCTTGGTCAAATGAAATCAAATCAAACCTTGGAGCACTTGCTCCTTGGTTTCACCTGGGAAAGCTAGAGTAAATTAAGGCCTTCTTTTGATCAGCTGTT
>WEIS01081309.1:952-15916 GCA_013389965.1 Todus mexicanus
TTTATCAACCGTTCTGTAGCTCTGTGTCAATATGTAATAACGATAGCCTTTGATGGTTCAGCCAAGTAACAACAACTAAGAGCTAAGGAAGAGTCATGATCATTGTAAACATTCACTTAGAAGTATCGTGATATACCTATCTGGAGAATCTTGCCACCTAACCGAGCGACTGAACGGATCAGTAAGTTGTTGCTAATTAGCTAAGAGTGATGTCAATCAATAAAGTCACATAGAATTTGGGAATTTTTCTTGTATTTAGAACTGTAACATAAAAGACAGTGGTTTTTTGCAGAAGGAATTGATCTCACCTACTAGTAAGTTAAAACAATGCTTCTTACCATTGATCTCTTCAAATCCATATTATGGGTTTTTTTGCTTGATAATATGAAACAGGCAACTCTGAGTTTGCAAGTATAGATGGAGTGAAGGCAGACATGCCATCACTAAAGCAAGGGATGTGCAATTACAGTGCCTCTGCAGTCCACTACCAGTAATCCTGGCTTTGGCTTGAGCTTTCATTTCATGGTTGGACTAAACTTCTGTTATTACTACTTGTCAAAAGTAGTTATCACCATGATGCCCTGAAGAGACATTCTTAGTGGCCTAAAATGTCTTTAGAGAGTGCAACATAATCACCCAGTCTGAAAGAGAACATACAAATCTATTTGCCTTAGGACATTACATGCTTGCTAACTTGTCACTGCTATATCTAATGGCATTACCTAAAATAACGTGTGGGTATACTTGTTACCAAGAATCTTCATTAAGATAAAATTTAAGTAAAACCATAGTCATGATTTGGAAAAGTATTTAGGATATGGCTAAACCAGAACTGTTGCTAGAAGGGTTAATTAGGTATCCATATCCAAAATACTATTGGGGCAGGGGCAGGCAGAAAACCCTAATGACATATGGTATTTGACGCATGTATTTACTTTTCTCAAGACTGTTGCTGTGAAAGTACCACCCACATCCCTAGTATTTAGAAATAATGTCAAATGTGAAATGAAAACCAAGTTAGTTCACTGAGACATTTTCAGTTTGAAGAAGGAGCTGCCCTTCCTGTTGGAAATCCATCATTTCTGTAACTCCACTGCACCAGCACAACCCCAAAAGCAGGTGATTGACTGCAATGGGACTAAAGGATTTGAAGAACCCCAGAAGCTTCACTGTATAAGGGCCTCCTTTATGCAAAGCACTTAAATAAGGGCTGTATAAAAGAGGCACGAGACAAGACCTGCCTTCAGTAAGGGATGCAGCTGGGAGACTGAGATCAAGACTTGGTTTGGTAGGTCAGAACCAAAATCAGATAGGTCAGAACAAATGAGGTCATAGTTGTCTTTTAAATTCATCATTATTTTTTCTTTGGATAGTGTCTGCCTTCTCCCTCCGGTATCAGTAGTAACAATCCTTTAAGCAGTGGACATGTTTCTTCAGTTTGTGCTTTTAAAAAAAAACACACCCAAAACAACAAACAGCAAACCACTAGACGTGAAGAGGACAGACACAATACCTTGACATCCCTTTGATGTCAGTGGGGGTGTATGTCAGTGTAGAATTTGCCTCCCTTTTTCCAATATTTTCAAGCATGCACAGCTACTCTGAAACATCCCTGTAGAAACTTGGCAAGGAGAAAAAAAGACAGGCAACAAGAAAGGGCGAGAGACAACTTGCCTTTCAGAAAGTGCTTTGCCTCCTGATGCATCTCAGAACCCACTACTTTGCTCGTGTACATGATGGCCTCCTCTATTCATCCCCCCCAATATTCCTGCAGTTATATATTCTGTCTTTTAATAAATAAATAAATAAATAGATAGATCTGTTTAGTTTTTCCCCATCGATTATGGTGAATTCACTACCTGTTGTCATATAAAGAGCTGTGCTATCTCAAAGCTTAAGCATTTCGCCTCTGACAAAGTAAAACATTTCATATTTTATTCTACTCAAAACTGGACAGAAAAAAGCCCCCAAACTAAAATACTATTACTTCTTACATGTCAAATTCTGCTCTAACTTACTTATCTCCTGAGAAAGCAGAAAAATAATGTAACATCCTTCCACAAAAATTTTGGACCTATTTGAATCAGTAGCTCTCGATACACATTTCGATTCTAATCCCTATTTAGCTTATCAAATAGAAAAATAGTGTCTTGTGGTTTTGAAGCATTTCAACATAAACTTCACTTTCAGACTGAGAAGGAAACACGTTAAACACCCTGCATCACATATGTGAGCGAAGGATGCAAAATGAAAGCAAGCTGGGACTGCCTTAGTCAAACAAGAACAAAGATTCATTAATTACTTGAAAATAACCCCCTTTTTTTTCTAAGAGAAAAACCCATCCACACAAAGGAGATCCTTGTGACCCAGCTGAAAAACTAAAAAGCAAAGAGCAGAAAAGAGCAGTAGTGAGCTAAAGAAGTCACTGCTTCTGAGAGAACTGAAGAAAGAATCAGTAGGGAAAGGAAAACATGTTCTCCATTTTGATGTGTTGGTATCTCTCAGGCTCCTTGCCTGAGGGTAGAGGCATCCCAAGGGCCCACCCACACCAATACACTCATGAAGCTCTATTACAACAAGCTTCAGTTAAGCAATGCAAGTATCTCCCTTTCCCCAGTTTATGCAACAATCTCTCTTGCAACAATCAGTACACAAATATAATTTTCTACAGCATCATTCCCATGAAAACTGAAATCTGTTCATATTGAACTAGACTTTTTAAGCATTAACTTGAAGTTCAAGCAAGTTCCTCAGACACAGGAGCAAACTCAGGTCGATTGGTGGTGACAGACAAACAGGTTACATAAAGAACTATTTGCCCTGCGTACAGCTGCAGTTATTTGCACTCCAGATACACTTTAAGATACATGATGCATGTGCTTATTTGGTCACATTTTACAAAGAACTTCTAGATCTTTTTCAGGTACAGTCAGAAAACTCACTTACTCAAACACAGAGGTAGAGAAATTGATACATCTACAAGAATGACCACCTTAAAATGCTGTAGAAGATAGGCCCACTGCACATAACAAGCAATTCTATGTTCTCGTTAACCTCTCACATTCCAGAAACTACAAAATGCCCAGAACAGCTCCCTTCATCTTTGCATTCTCTGATCTTTCATCTCCTTAAGTCCCTGATTCAGGGATGACATACTCTCTTGATCTAATATACATCACAGAAAAAGCAGAATAATTCCATAAACAGTGACTCACCCTCACAGTCTCTCCTGGGGGATATAGCACCATGAAGGACTGTTACTAGCTTTATGTGTAACTTGTTTTCTCTAAGCTGGCACCTTTCTGAGGAAAAGGAGCAAAAGGCAGCATCATGAATGGAAAAACTGCCTCCATCCTCAGCATGTGTCATCACAAGAGATTGCTAACACCTTAGCTGGCTCCTCCACCCTTACACACACAGGTGCAGCTCTTTCCTTCTTTACTGTTACTCACTAGTTAGCCCTTCTACTTTGTGGTGGCCTTTGCAGGAAGGACCCATGTGCTGCCTGCAGACTGGTTCACGGAATTACTTAGCATGCAAAAGACCTCTGAGATCATCAAGTCCAGCCTATGACCTAACACCATGACATCAGCTAAACCCTGCCACTAAGTGCAGCATCCAATCTTTTCTTAAACACCTCCAGGGATGGTGACTCCACCACCTCCCTGCCCAGTCCACTCCAGTGTTTTATCCCCCTTTCTGTGAGGAAGTGCTTCCCAACATCCAACCTAACCCTCCTTTGGCGCAGCTTCAGGCCGTGCCCTCTCGTCCTGTTGCTTGGGAGAAGAGCCCGGCTCCCACCTGAATACACCTCCCCTTCAGGGAGTTGTAGAGAGTGAGAAGGTCCTCCCTGAGTCTCCTCTTCTCCAGGCTGAACAGTCCCAGCTCCCTCAGCCTCTCCTCATAAGTCTTCCCCTCCAGTTCTTTCACCAGTCTCATCACTCTCCTCTGGATCCACTGGTTCCCTCCAATTCTAACTCAGGTCATGGCAAATTTCTGTGCTTTGTTTGGGGAAGGTAAGGTCAGCTACTGTTGTCCCGTGAGCACCTAGCTGCTCAGACCTATGTGTAGAAATGGGTAATTACACAGTCTTCTTTACTTAGCTATGCCATGGCTTCAGAAACAGTGAATTGAGAATGGAGGGAGAGCTGTACTGTACAATTAGTACTGTCCTTTTCACACTAAGGGCAAACATCCAGAGCTTTAATGGGAAATTAAGAGAACGTCCAGACTGGAAAGGACAATGGCCAACTTGGNATGTATTGCTTGAATGCTGCCAAACTCATTTTTTCGTCCATCTAGACTTTAAGGGGAACTGAGTTCCTGTGAGGCTGCTTATGTATTGCTAGATCCCAAATATTGTCAAGATGTTTGGATTCCACTGAAAAGATGGCTGAACAAAAAGCAGTTTAAGGGGGATCTGATTAAAAACTACAAATAGGAAATTGATATAATTCTTGAAAAAGACAAATCCCTGCACCACAACTATCATTAAATGCTGATTTCTTACCAGCGTCCGACTGCTAACAGGTTTTTTCACTTCTAAAAACTATTATTAGGTAAGTTCAATTTTTACACTGCTGAAGAGCCATGTTCCAATAAATTATGAGTGTCTGTTGCTGGATTCCCATAAATATTCAGACTTGGATCAATGTCAGCTACAAAAACTGTCCAGAACTTCTATCTCTGCTTTCTGTTTTAGGTTGCTGATAACATTTTGGAAAGCAAGCCAAGGAAATGTCTTTCTGGAGCAGCAATGTGCAGGTGCTCCGGCAGATGAGACACCCTGGGAGCTGAGGGTTGGCATCAGGGGGATCCTTCCCAGAAAGGGCACAGCCCAGCAGCCCCCAGCCTGGTTGAGACACCACCACTGCACTAGAGCAGAGCCACCTTCATGTCTGTGGCAAGGGGGGCTCACGGGGACTTGACGGTGTCTGACACGGTGTCATGAGCCGGCAGCAGAAATCAGCTCTTGCTTTTAAGTGAGCTTGCCTGTTAGAGCAACTCAGCCAACAAAAGAGCCTGCTTTTATCTTTCAGAGGTAGAAATGTACTTGTTGGCATGCAGCCATCCTCCCCTTGAAAATCTCATGGTGTGTTTTCACAATTTAAACTCAACTTTCTCTGGGCTGGAAAAAGAATAGCAAGCTCAGAAAACCCCATAACACTCACAAAACAAGCCTCTCCCTAAAACCTGACAGGACCTTGGTAGGAGTGGGCTCACTCGTCCTGCAGCTCCATTGCTTTTATTTACTAGTTTGGTGGCATGAGGTTTTTTAATATATAAAACACCTACAATTGAAATCCTGGGTTGTGAGAAGTACAGAATTCTTTTTCTAGGTCTCCTTAGATAGGTGACAAAATTAATCGGGACTTCACTACCTCTCCTGTGCAAATCCTGCTTATGACCTTCCCAGTTTCCTCTCTGTATCATAAACTCTGAAGGTTTAAGAGGAATATCTCCAGAAGTCAGATACTATGAGATATATTTTAAAGTCTTCCTTCTCCTCTTTCAGGGAAAAAAAAATCAATTAAAAAATAATTCTTCTCACTCTGACTTAAGCTGTACTATAACACTGTTATTAAAACCATCATGGACGTGACAGAAATAAAGGAGGTGGTCAGGAGATAATTCTGATGCAGAAAAAACGTCCAGGGAGCATGCCTAATGACGTGATCAGGATTTTTTAGGCCCTTAATACAGGTATTATTAATGCAACTCTGCTTCCATGCCTATGCAAATAGCCCTTGAACATTACAAGAAATTTCCAGTCATGTTGCTTGTGAAGGCCAGGTGGGGGATGCATGGCTGTCTGAAGCCTGAAGAGACTGCCTTAATGGAATCCAACAAGATTAGCTGCCTTTACCCACTACATGACTCTGTAAAAAAAAAAGCAAATAAATCACTAAGAGTCTCCTAATAGACTTAGCTCTTTCCTGTTCTGAATGAATATCGTTTGGATTAAGCTCTACAATGCCTAGCTCTGATATTACCACAGTGGCTTGTTTCTTTTTGGTGCTGTTTGAAAGATTTCCAGGTTTTTGAAGATGCTGCCTATTGTCCCATAATTAGGAAGCGTAACAGGTATTCTGCTGGCAAGCTTGTATCGTATTTACTGGAACTATTTTCACCTGATCATGTTCTCCAGCTGGACCTCTGGAGTGGAAAGGGGACTTGGAGTGCTCTCGCTTTCTGTAACCCAATACACACTTCCTCCAAGCCCTCTGTGCTAATGGATTTATTCTATACCGTGTGATGTATTGCTGCTTCACCCGTGACTTGGCCGCATCTAGTGGAGCAGCCTGATTCTGACCACAGTTGTTGCATCAATGCACTGAGTAGGGACAATGGTCAATGGTCATGATTATGTATCTTTCTCTGGGATTAGTATTTACATTTGATATTGTGATTTTGGATATCTTTTTTTGGTAAAGATTTATTCTTTCCTTCTTTTTCTGTGCAAGCTCAATTTTTGAGTATGTTACAAGATGCTGGGACTGAAAGCTTTATGTGACTTGCACCTCTGAAGCAGTCTAAAAATGGTAAGAGCCAATTGTCTACTTCTTTTGTTAATAACCCTTTTTTCCTCAAAGTAATGTTCAACTTTCCTTTTCTTTTCTTTCTATTAGCTCAGTAATGTTTCTCCCAGTCCTCTTCTCCACTCTGGATATCTACAGGGAGTGAAGTATCTCAGTAGCTATGGAACTGAGAAGAGCAAGAATCACAATTTTTGAATGCGTAAAATTGTCAAAACTCTCTGTCAGGCAGGGCCAGGGAAGAGAGTAGAATGAGAAGTTGTACCAGCCATGCTTTGGGCAGAGTATGATTTGCTGATCACATCCTTATGTTGGCATAGAGGAGCCAGCCTGTGCAGTACTAACGTCTGCCAGAGCTCTGGAAATGTTGCTCCTTCCAGGTTACTGCTCCAGGCACCTGCTCAGTTCGCACATTGAAAAACCTACCTTGGATTATGCTGGCTTTTTAGCTCAGTTCCAAGTAACTGTGTGTGGTTCATGCCTTTGTTAGTGATCCCAACAACTTGGGATGCCTTCTGGAATGGAAAGAGTCTAAACAATCCAATTAAGTGGGACAAAAAAAAATAAAACTCAATCATCATTTAGATGGTTGCAGTGGCCATGCTTCAGGAGTTAGGCATGAGCGAGATAGATAATTGCAAAGGACCTAGGGTGAAGCTGTGGTACAGGCATTTATCATGTCCAAACAAGGGGACTGGTATTGTTGTTTAAAAAAAAAAGAATAGAGAGAAAAAACCCCTATCAACCAAAGGATCCCACAGAGTAAATGCTTTTAGATACAAGGTCTGTTCAGGCCAGTAAGTCCAGTTCACTGAGGCTGGATCAGGTAAGCTCCTGTTTTCAGTAATTGAGGCTGATCTGATTTACTTGCACCTTTTTTGCAAATCTGGATGCCACGTGGCATTTCTGCCATGCAAGTGATGTAATGGAAAAGCCAGTTCTTCTTCCCACATTGAATTAACACAAGATACAAAAGCTTGTCTGCTAAGGGAGCTCTAAGCCTACCACTTATCTGAAGGTGTGTAACTGTACAGTTGAGGATCTATTCCTTTCCTGCAATGAAGTCTGTCTACTGTGATCCAAATTAGTAGGAATTAACTAAAAACAAGGATGATTGTTTCATGAGAGCATTTTACTTTCAAAGATGTTGCTCTGCAGTCATATTTGGCCCATTAGACATACTTTGTTTGTTTCCACTTTATTAACTAGTCCTTTGACAGTTTGTAGGCAAGCAATGCCTTTCTTTTACCAGTGGGTATGCTTCTGCATATATTGTTCTATTACAAGAGAGTGGTAAAATGCTAAAGTATTAGAAATCAAAGCTTTTGATTATGATATAAATTGGTCTTTTCCTTGATTAGTGTGAGTCTGAAATCAGTAAGATACAAAAGCAGAGACCAAAATTTTCCCTAGTTTTTTTCAGAGTTTTTGAGGGGAGTGTGGTGTAAGGGCCTGGTAAGTTGCTGTTCTGGGTGCTTATCCAAAAAAACTTAAATTAATAATAATAAATAAAAATGATTATTATTTTGTACAGGAATAACACTCAGCTGGTAATCAACAACTTCAAAAGTTTTATGTGGTGCGCTTCTGAATCAGTGCAGATGTTTGTGATTCTATTTATTTATTTATTCATTAAGGAAAGAGGTCCTTGGAAGGCAAAAAACTTCATACAACAGTCACAAATTTATAGCAAGAAAAACATCAGGACCTGATGATTTGCCACTGACTTTTTAAAAATAAATAATATTTTCAGTTCAGAATTCAGAACTGCTTACTTCTAAAGTGGCTTGAAACATACTTTGTGCTTCATGGTTTCCCTATATTTTAAATCACTTCCAAAGCAAGAAAGGACCTATTCTAACTTCCCCTGTCAAAACAATGTCAAAATATTATAAGTTAAAGCCTTTTCAAAGCTGGATTGATAACACTCTGTCCTGAATCCATGTCTGTCAGTTTGAGTTCATTTATTTAGAGATAGGAATCTTAGTATTCTAAAAAAAAATAAATAATCAAAGGGTCCTCTTTCCCCCATATTTGGCTATAGGAAAGACCATGCCCTTTATTTACACTTTTTTTTTTTCTTCTATGTTCACCTTTAGTACCCAATTTGTAGCTGAGATTTAACTTCCAAATGATTCTCTTCAAAGCTGGTTACTAATTGCATTGTCTCTGAACTGTTCATGTCTCACTAATCCCAAGAGGGTTGTCTTCCCACACCACTGCCACTGGAATTGCATGTCAAATTGCAGCTCTGACTAGACGTGCAGTTCAGCGCTATAGGACAGTGCAACAGAATACAAAACCCAAAGCTTTACTTCTCAAAAAATGCTGTTCACATTTTCATATATGAACCAAAGGTTTTGTTCACAACCTGTTAACACTGATTAATGTTATTGGACACATTTCAGAATACAGAATAAATTTGGATACTATAGAAATTGTTTTGAAAATGCAAACATACTTCATGGGGAATGTATGACAACTGGAGATTCATCTGGTAACCAAATATTACAGATTATGAGAAATATTCATTCTCACTGAAACAGAGAGCACTTACAAAAGTCCACTTCAGTCGGGTGAGTAGAAATTTGGACTGACAGGATAAAGGGGTAGGTAGGTAGATAGACTGAACAAACAATCTGTACCTTTTACCTATCAAAAAATTTAACATGACAAAATGTGGTTCTCAATTTAGAGTGATGGATTAAAACACCTCCAGAGACCTGCCCCGGTAGATTTGTTATTATTTTAGGAAAATTAATAAAATTTTTAAGTGTTTCTGAAATATAGCTAGGGACTGTCTTTGTGAAACACCTGGATACTTCTGGCTCCTTGCTGTTCAGCAGCACTATACACCCAATACAGTGGCCAGGTCTGTGACACAAACCCTGACAGCGCAGGTCATAAGAAAGCAACACCCACCTGGCTGCTGAGGGACCCGTCGATGTTGAAATGTTGAAATATTTTTGTTTTGATTATTCCCTGCAATGTTCAATACCTAACAAGCAGGTTTGCTTTTTCCACTACTGAAACTCTGCAAGAAGCCACCAACAGAGAAAGATGGATTTGGGGAAGCAGTTACATTTAGCATTACCTGCTATAGCTCCTTCTTTCCAGACTAGGTCTTCCCACATCTCTCCTTCGTGTCTAGACATGCAGTTTATTAGTTCGCTGGCTTCCTTAAGAGTACCACCTAGAGTAGATATACAGCAATACACAATTATAACTCCTGCAAAAGTTACAGAACAACATCTCAATCATAGTTACTAATATTTTCCTTCTCTCCTAAACATTATGTGAATTGTTGCCTACTGAATAGAAAAACAATATAGAAGCTATACAATTCCAAGCACGTGTTTGGATATGGAAATGCTAAATATGGAATTTTGGGACAAGAAACAGTTCTTTGTTCTGAATACTTCTTAAAAGGAAGCAGAAATTCTCATGAGTTTCTTTAATTAGCCCAGACTTTTAATTTAATAAAACAGGAATCAAATATTCATAAGCTTTATTCTTAAAGCACACATATATATAAAAGCGAGTGCAATTATTCCTTCAAATTCATTAAAGGCACAATTGAATCTGTAAAAATCTAGCATTACAGTGATTACAGTAGTACTAAGAATAACCATTTTTATCATCAGCACTGAACTTCAGACCCTATATGACGCACTTAAATAGGAGTAGCCAGGAATGTCTATTCTTTCAGTCATTTCTGGATGATACCTCAAAGGGAAAAAAAGTGTCATTTCTCTGCTAATGGGAATGTCAGTCTTGGGCCACAAAGTTCTACCTAATTGCCCATATGGACAGGTGCGTGGATGTTTAAGGGAAAATAAAGCAGTAGAAAAGTGTTCACAAACGGAGGATAATATTTTCCTTCCTTCCCCTTTCTTCACTATCACCATTTGAACCAAGAACAGGATGGGGAGTAGAGTAAGCTAAGTACTGACATTGGAAAATGGAAGAGATATTGGCAGAGCTGGGAGAACAAATGGTATATCTCAAAAATTATGTGACTCAGTTTTTGTCCTGGTTTGGGTTAGAACAGAAATTCTGTTCTATGACTTTTACTTTTCAGCTAAGTCTGTCTGAAGTTAGCAGCATGTTTACAGACAGAGTCTGCTTCTAGCAGAGATAACGCTCCATGTTTATAGTTAGTACCAAGGGTTGGTATGTGAACCAAGGTCATTGTTAGACTTCACGTACCACACGGGAGGGGGCAAAAAGGATGACTGTACCTTCAGGGAGGAGCGACCAGGACAGGTGATCCTAAATAGCCAACAAGATATGCGATATCCATATACGTCATATTCAGTATAAAGCTGAGGGATCACGAGGGTCTCTCTCTCTCTCTCACCCCTTCTCTCTTGCCCTTTAGCCATTTTGGTTTTCCCTGAGCTCGAGCTGCTCTCTCGGCTTCGGGACTCTTCCTCGCTGGGTTTGGCCTTGGCAGCTTCAGCTTTGCCCTGAGGCCTCCGGCCCCGGTCTCAGCCCCCGGCTCAGGCCTTGGCTGGGCCCCAGGTTCTGGACCACATCCCTGAATCCAGCTCCCGGTTCCCATCTGCTGCTGGGCCCTTCCACAGCATCAGTGGTGATGGGGACAGATTTACCATCGGGGGGGTTGGGTTCAATACTGGATTTGGACATATTTGTATATATTTACCTTTTTTTATTACTGTTATTATTATTTTAATGTTTTAGTAAAGCTGTTCTAGTTTCCTTTCCTAATCGGTAAGTCTCTCTCCTTTATTTTCTTTGTTCCCTTTTTGGGTGGGGAGGAGGAAAGAGCATTCTGTTGCAGATTTGGGGGTGCCCTGACTCCAAACCGTGACAAGTTTGCCAGATGAGACAGCGATTTGGAGGAAGCGACGGGGAAAGAAAGTTTCACAAGCTTGTAAATTGTGCTTGATCATCCAATGAAGAGCAACTCTTTTTCTCACATGGTCTGCTTGTCACAGCAACTGTGATAGATAATATCTTTGTTGCTACTACACGTCAGACAGCTGAATTTCATATCAACTTAGAGACAAAGGAAGATAGAAAGCTGTGACCCACGCATGAAGAGCACAGTGCTCCTCAGTGTGTATTAGCTATTAGATAGTGGGTGGACTGCAGTATGTTGTTTTTGAAGAATGTAAAAATGTGAATGGCTTGGAAATTGGATGCCAGCGAGACCTCATCTATCCCCTCATGAAAATGCAGCCATAGAGAATATCTAACCAGTTTTCTTGGCATATGGACTTTATGCTGTTACATCATTCTTCAGGAAGAATTCAACTTCGGAATTCTCTCCGGTCCTTCTTATGAAATGTGTTGACTTTTAAAACCCGTTTCAAATCCCATTTATTTGGAGGCAGAATTAGAAAGGGAGGGTGAAATTTTAGATAGTGATATAACATTTCTTTTTCACGACTCTTTGGAGGGATGATTTTTGAGCATAGGCTGACTTATATTGCAGACTGCTAAGCATTTTCAATTGCTGTTTTTTCATTAGGTTTGTTATGTTTTTTAAAATTACACAGTGCTTGAGATCTGGCAGGAATCTTTTATTTCATACTTGATCAGAGAAATTGATCTATATAAAATGCCACAGCAGTACAACAGTCATTTCTTTCTTTGTACTAAATGAAATTCTATTCCTATCCTCTCAGCAGTGTCTACACAAGAAGATACTTTACCTGGGTGATAATATTTTGATTCTGTTTTATGTAACAATTTTAGATGAAAATTTAAGCACTTCCACACAATTTTGTACAGTTAACATCTTTCTTGTTGGAAGAGTTACATAACAACATCTATCTTATAAATTGGGTTTAAGAATTATAGTACTTGGGAAAAGAATGTGGAAAATTATTTGTACATGCTTGGAATATTAAAGATGTTTAGCAGTCTGAACATTGACCATAACATGCTTGCTCAAATTCAAGTGTTCTAAAATTCTGCCTATAGAACAACAGCATTCATATCAACTTTTCACAGTGATAGTGTTGTACTGAGGAGGAAAGATATCTTAATACACTTTGTTTGCAGGATTCTCAGGAAGCAATTAATGCTAATAGTCATGAAGGTTGAAAGTTGGAACATTATAAATTCCATCCTGGGCTCCAGACTGCAGAGTGCCTGTTTGAATTGATTTATACTTTTTAAAGTGATTTTTCTTGAAAGTGAGATATCCAAAGTAGTTGGTTTAAATATAATCAATAGGATTGATATAACCAGGACAAATTTATGCCCTTCCTTTGCAAATATCTGTTGATAAACAACTGAGAGGCTTCTTGAGAAGAAGCAGAAGGTTTTTTGTCCTATTTTGTACTAGATTCTTTACCTTTGCTTGGAACATGAGTTGTTGTGATGACATTAGTCCACCACATATTTGTAAAGAGTGTATGTATAGCTCCATTACAACACATTTTCCATCAAAACTCAGATGTATTATTCAGGGTTTATCACGGCCTTATGTCTTCTATCCAATGATGGTATGATGAGCCAAGGAGTCTATATCACTGCAATGATGTGACTTTCATATCTAAACCCAAGTTGCCCAAAGGTACTTACTTTTGGAGCAGGAGTGAATTGACAAATACCAGCCACAGTGCTAAAATGCTATGATCATAGACAAAGTCAGTAGCAGTTGCTAAGTGACAGATTCCTTTATTATACAGATACTACCCTAAATAATTTACAATGCCTCTTCACTGTCTTTTTTACCTTAAAAGATGACATTACTAACAGCGACACGCAAAGGGCTAAAGACTTGCGTCTGAATTGTAAGACGCAGTTTCATGTAATGATGTTACTGAGTTAGGTTTAAACTAGCTATGGGTATGGTAATGGATCTAGCATTTGGTGTAGCTCGTGGGTTCTTCTCAACTACACAGGGAGGAATCAGTCAAAAACGGAGGAAGTCTGGAAGGAATTTTTGTACCCCTTCTACAAATATTTGGACGCAAACCTGATGTATGAAAATCTCTGATGACCATTACAACCTTTCATGAGGATAAAATTATTAGCAAAGACCAAAGAAAAAAAATATGCATTTTGGAATATTAAGCAATAGGAAGCAAAACTAAAAATCTTTCAGAGAGACTCACTTTTGCTTATATGTTTAAGGCAAGGACATTCGCTCCCCTACAGCCTCAGCAGTCAAGTACTTGTATTTTTTTCTGCAAAATTATCAGTCATTCTACATTACCTTATGCTAAGTTGTTATTTTCTGCAATTGCCTTCAACCTATAAAAATATCTTATTGTTAGAGATGCATGAGAAGATAAAATTGCATTTAAAAGGTGAGGACCAGCAGCTCTTTGGCAAGATGAAATTACTTTTAAGCCAAAAGGTGAGATCATGCCTGCATGAGTTTGCAATGGAGAGATTAGTTTTAAAGCCCAAAAAGGGATTTCAGAAATTTCTCTTCCAAGTGCCACAAAACCTGCATTTACGACTTATTTTACATCTTCATTACATCATTTGGACATTAAAGGAAACCTAGACAAAATTCTGTGTAGCTGACTGCACTTCCAGTGAATAACAGTAGGAATCAGTCCAAGAACAAACATCTAAATCATGTTGTTGCAGCAAGCCTTTTACAGAGGGAGATATTTTGGTGTCTGATGTGTGCACACGCTGCGAACTCTGGTGCATTCTTCTCTTCCCTATCCTTATTTCTCCGACAACATAGATGTACTCACAAAGACACTTAATGCCCATGTCCATACTGGTACCACCCTATATGCTCTTGCAGTTGCTGTGGCTCGTTCTCCCTCACTTTTCTTAAGCTCTGGAGATACAAAAGTAGTCAACTCAGTGGGAGACTCTTCTTTATAGTAGGTGTATGGGTGGGATCATGAGCCCCTATGGATTGACTAGTAAATGGGGAGGAGGGGTAATGACACTGACTACTCACATATGTGTAGATTAGGAGTGCTTGTAATCTGTGTATTCCGCCTGTCACTCCAAGCCCATACAGCTGTGGTGAGAATCTCCCATATGGCTCCCAAACCTACACATAGCATTATACTTTGTAGACTCTTCATTTCAGGAAATTTTCCAATATTTTATGGAGCACAGTCCACAGGAGCAACTTGGAGCTATGACAACATAAGCCCATATTGAGAATTTATATTACTTTCCTGTTTAATAGCAGTTTTATGAAGGCAAATCCATAGTGAGATCTCCATATTTGTCCCAGATATCTCCATCACCTATCTAACCCTTTGCCACATATACTTTCCCACAACATTGAAAACATAAGACTTAAACTCATGAACTCATCATGATGACCTCACAGAATCACAGAATCTCTTTGGCTGGAATAGACCTTCAAGATCATCTAGTCCAACCTTCAACTCAGCACTGCAAGCTCACCACTAAATCATGCCCCTAAGCACCAGGTCCACACCCTGTTTAAATGCCTTCAGGGATGGTG
>WEIS01081310.1:2084-13655 GCA_013389965.1 Todus mexicanus
TGTGACACGAGGCAGATACACATGTTATATGATTCATTTCATGGACATGTTTATTCATCAGAGATAAAAAGAATTGTGTTGTCTGAAATGAGTCTTCACTTTTTGTAAGTAAAACACTAGAAGAAAACACTAGAAAACGCTCTTAGCCAAACACACACCTGTGCATTCTTATCTGTTTCTTTAAAGCATTCTATTATAACAGTTTATCGAAAGTACTGTTTTTGTAACAACATCGTTATTTAAAAATAAGTTAATGTGGAGGACTACAGATCTGGTTTTTAAAAAGTACTTCAAAACTTGTAGAATTTTTATTTATTTTTTTAGTGCTTGATCAGTCAGGCCGTGTAAGTCAGCTAATGCTACCATGTTAGAACGGTGATTCCTTCATCACTAAGGTGATCAACACTGAACACTAAGTATACAATCCTAACTAATAAGACCAACCATGTTTTACTTGGTGTGGGTTGTTGATTTTCACACATATCATTAATGCTGTTTACAGGCTGAACTAATCCCCTGTGTTAAAATTAGTTAATATTGTAAGCATTCCTTTTAATTTGCCTTCAACCCTTCGGACCTGTAAGCCCAAACTTCTGCGTGGGAGCACATTCCAGGTGGCAGGCTGCCAAACAGACCTGGCAAAAACAAGGATGTTCATTATGCCCTTTTAACTTTTTTTCCTACTAGGAGAAAGTTAAGATTGAAATGAGACAAATGCCTCTGTTATAATTAACTAGTAAGAGTTTAAGGATATGATAAAATTGCTTCAAAATGCCAGAAACATTGTAAAATGAAGGACTGGTCATTTTTCAAAGAATCAAAAGCCCAGGAAAAATATCTTCTTATCCAGTGAAGATGCTGGTGAAATCACCAAATTTTTTCCCTTGTGTTAGTGAAGGAATTTTTTTGTATTGTGCTTTGACAGACAGGATGGCTTGAGGCACCTGAGTGAGAGCTGAAATGGGACATTCCAGCTGTTGTGGTAGGTGAGCTATTTCACGGTGGTAGGTGGAGGAAAAAAAGCATATCCTACTATCTTCGGGAGCAAATGAAGCTCAGTTATTTGGGTGGCAGGTGATGCCTGAAGTAGGAAGCATCTCACTGTCTGTGCTAGCAAATGTGAGCCAGTCTAAGACCAGAAAGTTGCTGGTACGTGTGACAGCCCCCTCGAGGCCCAGAGGCCACTGTCCGCTTGATTCCTGCATGAAGTCTGACACAGAGCTAGGAGGTGCTGCCACCACCATCACCACTGTTGAGCGAGAAAATTTCCTTTCTGTGATGGTCATATCCAGATAATTTAGACACCCCTAACAGAAAACTCTTCCTTCCAGAAACTGGTCCTCACTGTTACCGTTTTTACATGTATTTATCTCTTCTCACAAAGGGGCAATTAAACTCCTATAAGTCTGCCAAATTTATTACATTCTGTCTACCTAAATATTTCCTGTCATTTCAGTTGAATGTGGCATTTTCCGGTTCTTTTTATCTTGCAAATGCTTAACTGTCACACGTTCTCTCTGAGCTGACTAAATGTCGAGGGTGGAATAAATTATTATTCACACAGTTATTTGTACAATTGTAGTATTTGGGTTGGAGACCAATATCCTCTTGTACTAGGTAGGCACCTGAATCTGAATGATGGTCACTCTTCCAAAGAAATCATCATGTCAATGTGTTGAAGCATTTTAAAAAATCAGTTGGAGATGAAAGCTGCTTTGAAGATAAATGTGGGATGATTATATTGAGTATTACTTACTGATATATATTTCTTGCATAAATTTGATTTTCTATTTACATTCCTTCCTGAAAATGCCATTGTTAATAGAGTTCTGACATCTTATTTCCCTTATTGCTGTCTCAGTAACATTTTATTTCTGATGCTTTAATAACTCAATGTAGACTAAAAGGATAAAACTGAGGGAATTGACTGAACTAATTAGACCCTGATTTGTCTGGCTGTCCAGTGCCTGACAAACATGTCTTTGACACAAACAGAATAAAACATTTTTGCCATTAGCCACTTACAAATAGCTGTTTTGGCAGAGCTTTGAAACTTCAATTCTCAGGGCATATTGTGCTGGGTAAGGCACCAATTCAGGATTTTTCATTGCCATTTGTGACTCCTCCTTCCTGTCTGTGTTGAAATAGAGTCATATTTAGAAGCTTCACAAAAACTTAAAAGCAGTTAGTACAGTATCACCCTAACAAACTGAGTGTTTCGGAGAAAGTGGAAATGTTCCCATTTCAATTTCTGGTTAATGACACACTTGAGTATGGGATCTGAAATGTCAGTCTTTGTATTTTCAAACCTGTAGGAACTTGAATAAAGCTTATACATAAGAGCAATCAACTCTGATAGCAGTAGGCTAAATATCGGTTTCTGAAAATAAATTTTATATGAATCTATTCTCCAGACAATTTGACTTTTAAATGTTTTAAAATGTGACATCTTTATAAAAGTGAATACAGATTGAGGCAGGAGCTATAAAAACCAGAAGTTTCCATGCATCACCTATTTTTCACTATCACCTGTTAAACAGCACAACTAGATACAATACAGGCTTTACTACTTTCTACTGCAATAATTTACTGCCCTCCTGACCTATAAACAGGTAACCGTTAGCATGACTGGATACTGTTAGGTGTTCGGATACATTCTTGGAGGTAATTCATGGTTTTAAATATTGTATGTGTGAAAGGTTTTATAACCCAGCATTTGGAAAATGGCAGCATTACATTTCCTTGAACAGTGTTCTGGGAGTAATGATTTGTCACTGCCGCCCTGTTGCAGGGCTTCCTGGGGAAGTGTCCTGCTGGAATGCTGTATCCTTGCATAAGGACCTCTGAAAAATTCATGAAGCACCTTCCTCTTTGCCGGTGCTTTCCTAGGGAGTGACTTCACTGTGATCTGCATGCAGAAAGTTTCCAGTGACCTCAGTTATTGATTTACGCTTAAAACTTCATTGCAATATGGGAGGGATGCTCCATTAGAGAATTTGGGAGTGAATGTAAGCGAATTCTTGTCCTGCACCTTCTGCCAACTTACTCTGTGACCTTTGGATATTTACTTCAGCTTTCTGTGTCGAAGTTCAGTATTTGTACTAACTCTTGTAAAGCTTTTCAAGTTCTGCGTCTGAAAACCATGAGTACAAAGCGTTGTCATGATTCATAATGGCATTACTCCTTTGCACCAAAGCTCTCTATTGATATGAGCACAATTGCGCTGGAGTGAGAGTGGTGAATCACGTCTGTTAATTTTTTTCTACTTTCAAGATACAAAATAGCCGTGAGAAGCACTCATGCGAAATGGCAAACCATTTAAATGCCAACCGGGTAGTTATTCTCCTCAGATTGCTACTTTTGAATGCTACTTCTCCGTCATTTTGCTTATTAATATTTTCTTATTCAGAAATAAGCCCAAGAGCCTCAGATGAGAACCTGAGTTTTCACATCTCAGTGAACTTGTGCAGTAACGTGCCCGAACTGTGCCTGTTCATGGAAATAAAAGTATTAGTACTAGGTAGTGGTGCTGGCTAGGTAGTGAGCTGATCACCAGTGAGTACTTGCTAAGGTCCACTCCATCATTGTTTCGATACTTGTTAAAAGAGGTTAGGACCAGAGGAACTAATCCTGAGGCATGCTGGCTGAAAGGGTGTCCCCCATAAAGAGTAGTGCATGGAAGAATCTTGAGTGACGTGCTGAAGACTCCGTATGTTAGTGAGACCCAAGGTGCTTAATCTTTTTTTTTTTTTTCTTTTTAAATTTTATTCTTAATTTTTAAAGCTTGTTTCAGGACACAAGTGAGAAGAGGGCTAGTAGTAGCCAGCAAATAATTTATTCAGTAAGCCAATATAGATAGAGAATGATTGAAAATAAGCAGAAGACCTCTGACATTTGCATATTGTTTACTAAGAGCACTTGTAACTTGTTTGTTACCGAAGTCGTTACCTGGAGATTAACATTGAATGGGGGAAATGGGAATGGAAAACTAGAATGGGAAAAAGACAAAGGGTAGAAACAGGGAGATGTGTTGAAGCGAAGGAGCAGGGAGGTGACATAGCCATGCACTGTTGATGATATTTATGGACTATGATAATGCTATCACAGTAGATACTCCACGGAGAAGAATAATTCATCCAGGTTTCTGTTTCTTGAGAGGGTAATCTTCCCCGATAAGCATTGTGAAGATTATCTGTAAGTGCATGTAATATTAGTAAGAGGGCTTTGTGGAGATCCAGAGTTGATATTTCTTTCAAACTTGGAAGAAACTCTAACATTTACTTTGTAAGTAAGGGAAAGTATATGACTTTCCTACATACTAGGTGTCACGTCTTTGCCAAGTTCAGCTACCCATTGAAGATGAGAGCATTTAATAAAAGAAAAGCTTTTATGCTTTTGTGGCAGGCTGTAGAAGGGATGTGGGTAGGGAGTGAAATGATTGGAAGAACAGTAGAAAGTTTTAAGCACAGGTCAATGAGAGGTCCTCTGTAATGGCAATAATTGTTAGGAACGTTTTAAAATACACTTAATCAGTATTTATTATCTGTCAGGCAGAGATTTCCACATAGCTGTTATTAGAGAGCTTGTTTAGGCAATGGAAGATCTCTGCTGAAGTATCAAAGGTTGGGTTAGTGTTTGACCATGGCCCAGTTTTATGACTTTAAAGATATTGGAGGCACGTTGGAATTTTAGGATGTAGTTATGCTGGATTACTGAGTTGAAATGAGTTTTTCCTACATCAGAAGCAAGCACTACACACTCATAGTTTTACTGCAATATTAATAAAAACAAGTCCTTTCATTCCTCTAACACTCTTAAAATGCTCTTTCTAACAAGATAATAACTGTAACCTAACAATTTTATATGCATAACCTTTTGTAGGCCATACAGCGTGTGTAAGCAGAAATGGCAGGCTGTAAAAAATTATTGTAGTTGTTTGTATTGTGATAGTGCTTAGAAGCTCAAGCTCCATTCTTTCAGATATAGCATGAATATTAGAAGAAGAAAGAGAATTCTGGCCCATGCTGCGATTTTGCGGAAGCACAGCTTGATGCTTGCACCAGCGTATAGGCTCTGTACCAGGCAGTCAGGCAGTGACATCTAGCACGTTGGCAAAGGAGCTGGTGGTGTTCTGCTGCTAAGCTTGGTGCCATTCTGTGCGACAGGGTCCTCAGCCTGGAAGTACGTACAAACCTTTGAGAGAGCTGCTAGGGTTTGTGAACTGCTGTAATAAACTAGAAACAAAAATCAGGGATTTTTTTTAGTTTTTGTCACTGCAGAGATGCTGAGAAATGGAGAAACCACAATCATCGGTCTCGGAGTCATTTCGGCAGATGCTGCACAATGTAAATAAACCACAGTTTGTGTTCTGTAAGTCTTATGGTTGGGGTACAGGCAGCAGAGAAAGGAAAGAAAATACATAGTGATGATAGCAGAGATGTAAAGACAAGGAGACCACAGAAGCATATTGCCGTATGAGCTTGCTGCGTGCGTAGCGGAGCTCTGTGCCTGCCTCGCTGTTGTCTGCTAGCAATAGTAACCAGCAGTTGTTGTTACCCCTAGCAGAGCTTGCTATTCTGATTACAATCTTGTATTTTCCCCTCAGCTTGGATTCCCATGTAATTTTAGTAGTATTCTTATGGAAAACTATTAGAGCAAGATAGGAAACAAATGTTTTATGGCAGCTGAAGTCCATGCTGGAAAATAGTTTAAAGCATTCTCTTTTAACCTGAGCATTTAGTACAGTATTTGTGGCAATCAAATCTACAGAAAATGAGGGTGCTTTGTTGCAGAGTTAATGAAGAAGATTTCAGTGTGTGCAAACCCTCAGTCGCAGTTACGCTAGCGATCAGAAGGTGCTTATTTTCCTGTCTTTCAGTAAGTCCTTCCCTGCTCATGCACTCTTGCGAGAGTGTTTTCCGTATGTGGCAGATGAGGCACGGAGGAGGGGGCCTGTGGGAGATCACATGCTGGGTCACTGCTGAAGAAACAGAATCTTTATTTGTTGTTTGATATCAGAAATGAATTACTTAAGGGCATGCTTGTGCCCTGCTTTGGTCAGGTACCTGAGCCTGCTGCAAATAGGCTGATATGTTGTACCGCATAGTGGTATTAGCTCAGCTCCCAGAAGCAGTAGAGCTGCATCAGTAATTAGTTCTTCTCAGCAAGCTTAATTAGCAGGCTCAAGCAGATACTGCACTGACATGGATACTTAGCTCCTGGTTCCCGAGCCAGCTTAAGTATGCGTGCAAGAGCCAAGCGCTGTGCAGTGTGGACTTAAAGTTCTACCATCTCTGCTTTATTTCATTTAAAAAACAGAGATTGAATTTCTTTTTAAACTTCTTTTCTCAAACTGTTGCTACAACTGATGCCTTTAGAGGTCCTTTGTACCTGTGAGAATAAGCACTGCTTTAAGCAAGGCCCAAACATGTCTGATTAGAGAATATTCTTTTTGATTAAAATCCACTGCTTAATTTTTCAAGCGAGTTTTCATTGTTTTTATTACTTTTTTAAAAAATCAAATCCCATTTCAGTCATCTTCTTAGGCAGGAGATGATTTATAGAAAATGATCTTAGTGTTTATTTGAACATCCAAATGCAATAAATCTGCTCAGGATTTCAATAGCATGCTTATTAATAGAACACATTATTCTGTTCAATATTGCATTGTCTTTAAAATTTAGCAGAGCATTAGTAGTAATGAAACTAGTTTAAATCAATATATCCCTGTTATGAAACCATCTACATGAGGAAGAAAATTCAAAAATTTGCCCTATAGCACAATAGATGGATAATAATTGCATAAAAAGCTCTAAAAGGAAGACTTTCAGGGAAGTTTTAGGTTCTAATTTAGGCTCTGTGCAGATCTCAGTGTATGACATTAATTTTAATAAAAATATTTTCAGGACTAAAAAAATTTACCAGGAAGTCTTTTGATTGCTGAGAATGAAATTTTGGTCTCACTGGCAATAGTGAAAAAGCTACAGCTCATTGGAGTAGTCTTTATAACTGCACAAAATGCAATGACTAAAATGAGTATTGTGAACACAGTCCAGAAAATATCGCAGATATTTTTCTATTCATTTGCAGAGATGTTTTTTTCACACAAAGTACGCAAAGAAAAACTAAAATTAGATTTAACATTCTCAGCTTGGCAATTGTGCACTTCCATTAAACGTATGGGCCAGAATTTTTATACTTAGATGTCTAAAATTAAACCCCTGAATAAAAGACCTGATTGTAGAATGTGCTTAAGCACAATGTTTACAGAGAGATGCGTGTCCTAGTTCTGATAGTTTAATTTTAGTTTTCTTGGTATGTTACTGTCAGTTCATTTAACGCAGTGTTGCCACAAAACGTCTAGTTCTCTTGACTTAAGTGTGTTGAGCACTACTGAAGTGAGGGCAGGAATGTTCCCTTGCAGCTGAGCCAGTGGGGTAGGTGGAACTCCCTGGTGCATGTGTGGACCTTTGTCTCACCACTGAGCGTATAGGGGCAAAGAAGCAGAGAGATGACCATTCACAGTTAGACTGCTACTACCATGTAAAAAGCTCTTAAAATGTGAAATAACCTGGTGTTGTTATGAAGGGCCGTGGTGGGGAGAGCTGCCTTGTTTCCATTCCTGAGAACTAGGCAATGCTTCTGCACAACTTATCTCTCCAGTTTCAGAAAGGCAATTCCAGCTGGCATCTCAGTAGAGTGGTTGCTATGAATGCTCTCATATTCAAGACTCAGTGGCTTTTTAATGTGTTTTTCATGGTGTCTTGGCCACAATTCTCTGCACTGATTTCACCTTGCTAAAATCCTGCAAAAGTACCCACTGCCTTGCAAAATCAAACCAAATCTAAACAAAAGAATTCTCACACCAAAACCCTCAGCCTCAACCAAAACCTCCAAAACCCTTTCTCATGGAACTTCAAAGACACTGTGAAGTAGAGGAAGTGATTTGCTCCTCTGTTCTGTCATCCTCCACCCTTGGGAGCTGAAGGTCTTCAGAAAACATCATCTGACAGAGCTTTCATGAGCTCAGTAAGTAGTAAACTGTTGCAAATGGATGTCTTGAGTCATAGATAGGTTGAATGATTTACTGTTGAGATATCCGTGGGAGAGACAGATGAGTGACAGCATTCCTGCTCGTGAACTACCTGGCTCTTTCCCCTTCTTAAGATGTTGAACTGTAATGAAACTTAAACATTTTTAAACAACTTCCAGATTAAATTTTAATAGGAATGAAAAATGAACAATATTCTTACAAGTAAGAAATGGTCTTCATTATTTTTTAAAGTCCGTATCATAAGGAACAGCACCATTAATAAGAGCCCTGAGTTTTTTTTTTATATTATGTACACTGTTCAGATAGAAATTTAACAGGGAATTTTAATGAAATGGTGGCAGAAATCACATTTTTATTACATCCCTTTGCAGAATATTTCCTGTGAGACCAAGATAGAGAGAGGCCAAAATTAATGGCTTTTCATAGGAACTGAGTGATAAGTTATGGAAAGCTTGTAGAGATAATAATTTTAGGCTGCTGTTTGGATAACTAAACAGCCTTATGCAGAATTGCTGCTTAATAGACATATCATGAGAATTAAAGACATTTGGATGTTAATTTGTATACATATTTTTGGTATAGGACCGCGAAGAGAAATTCATTTTACAGATACTTTGTTTGCTGCTCTGTAGAGGGAGGGAAAGAATTCACTTACTGGATAGATCCTGTCATTCGACCACTTAAGAGAACAAGGAGAGTTGTCAGGGGGCTGACTCTCTTCCTTTTTCTCCCCTCTTGTGGTTTTTAATCTGAATGTAAGAGAGCATGATAAGATCTTACCATGGTTTTGTTCTCATTAAAAATTAAAGAAATTGTTATTTTGGGAAATGAGAGTTATGTTTAGGGAAAATAAGCACCAAAAATATTTATGAAAATCTAAGCAATCTAGCATATTATGTTGACTTAGAGTTGAGCTTGTATTGCCCACTAGGCAAATATATTTTACCATATTGCCATACAACTATAATAATAAATGAACATATACTAAACCCCCCCATCTACTATGGCAACTGGTGTTTTAAAAGCACTTCACGTGCTCAGTTTCTTGTATTTTAAATGCAGATGTTCATCCAACTTTTAATACCAATGGGAGGCCCTGTTCAAAACCTGCATTAGAGTGAAGCACAAGGTGGCAATAAACTTAATTCGGGCTTTTATCTTTCTTGGTTCCACCTCAAAGCTTTTAAATATTGCAGTTCTGAAGTGCGAATTTCTTTTGTGTTAGTCATTTCTGTGAACACCTGTGAGCGGCTGGGTTTAATTGGCCTACAGCTGGTGCTGATTGTGTGTGCAGGGGCTGGGGGAGGCACTGCCTGATCGGCTGCCTTCGCAGCGGGCATCATTATCTCCTCTCCTTCCTTTTCAGCTCCTTTTTTTTTGTTATGTGCAGGTTAGAGAGGTTTAGGGATTAGGGACTGAAAATAGAAGGGGCTCTGGTGAGATTTGATGCCTGTTGGATGAAGTCATTTCAGCAAATATATCTGCATGCATCAACACCCTATTGAACAAGTCAAGCGCAGATCTGCTAATCTTGTTAGTCAATTTGCAAAACTTCTGTAGCTTTCATAGAGGTGACTTGTGCCAAGAGCCAGGGAGGCTGAAGTGCACAGCAGTGACAGCAGCATAGAAGGGAGTAAAGATTTTTTTAAAGGTCTCCTCTCCATGTCAACTGTTACGAGTTTAATGGAAGGTGTAATGCTAAGTATGGTCGAAATGAAATGAGTGCAGGTTTGTGTATAGACTTTTTTGATGGGATGGCTTTGCTGTAGTCATCAGTGGTCTCATTTTCATTGAGACCTGCTTGATCTCAGCAACTCGATTTAAATTAGCAGTCTTTTTGTTTACTTGAGTGTCTTGTGCACATCGTTCTGCTTTGGTGTAACTGTTTCTCAGATTTTTATATTTTTTTGTTAATTGATTGCAGAATTGGGTGCTGGCATTACAGCCTCTCATTTACTACAAGCTACTGCAGACCACTTGTTTAGAAAGTATGTATTGAAGAGGAAGTAAGTTGTTCTTTGCCTGTTATTGCTTTGTAATCGATTAGTAAACTGTTTTCTACCTGTAGGCTTCCCTAGGCTTTGCAGATGAAGATTAATTATAATCTTCAGTTTCTAAGGAACAAGGGAAGGGAGAAATGCAGCCAAATCTCTTGAACTAAGCCAGAGTGTCCTAATGGCCGTGCTTCACAGTGCTAAGGAGAAAATAGTCTCTGTGTAGACTGCTTTATTCACAATAGGAGCGAAACTGAATTTTTTTTAATCTGAATTGAAAGCTGTGAACAGCCGCAAGCCCATAAATACACCTTATGGATTATAATAGGCCTTGTAGTCTTCTTGTGTCCCTTACAAATGGATTATAATTTGGAGACTCATGTAATTTCTGAATGCGGTGAGTTTGCTGCATCCTCTGGTGCCAGGTGTATTTCCATTAGGCATTCATTGACTCTGTCCTGTAGGGGCCCTTCATGCCGCTGCATTGTGAGTCCTCTGTCCTTGGGGGCTTGGTGGCCTTCTGCTAGGTGAGGCTTACTCTGCAACAAAAAGACGGCTTAAGAGGACATGAAAGGTAAGGAAGTGCTTCTCCACCTACATAACAAAGCAGCACAGGTCTGACACTAGCTAAATTTCTCCTTTTGCATGGGCCACAATTACATTGGATGATTGACTTTTCTCCAGAAAGAAGCATTAAATCTTTATTTTTGAACAAGTGGAATCTCAAAAAACACATGCTGGTTGGGAAGTGGATACTGGGGGAGTAAGATAATTTAATAACCTCTCCCAACCTTAATAATTGTTCTTTTTCCTTGCTGCCGTTTATCTGGGATCTCGCTTCTAGTCTTTGTGTCAAGCTTGCTGCTCTCCTGTAAAATGCTTTTCTGTGCAACATTAGTAAAATATCACGCTGCAGAAAGCAGCATTACTAAACAAAAAAGCGATGCACGCTAGAAGAAAGAAATGACAACTACTCTGGGACCGAGCTGTATCTGATACTCTATTCAAATACATGGATACTTTTGGTGGGATAACTCAGGCTGGGGAGAGCTTAGAATAGGGACTTTTTTTCTCTAACTTCTGTATAATGTCTTCCATCCTTAACTTCTTCATTAAACATGGTCGGTGTGACTGACTGAACTCCCAGTGAAAGCGTAGCAGCAGCCCCCTAACTTTGCTGCAACTTGTTCAAGTTCCCTGTTTGTGTTACTCAATTTTGTTTAATTGGAATACATTAATATAGCAGACACCTTGCCTTCCTCTAACCAGATTTAGGGCTGAGAATGAGTGGAAAGGTCTTACCATAATGAAAATGAATTTTCTTCTGTCTGAACAATTATGCAATAAAATGGTCAACCTTCAATTTTTTTTAAGCCGTTAATTGCTTGTGTAGTGCTACCTAGCAACATTCCTAGCAGTGCTATGTGAGGGCCCTGCTGTTGGTCAGAGATTTTTGGAGAGCGCTGAAAGATAACATTATTAGTAACAATTAAGACAAATGTTTCTTTTGTGGCTTCAAGAAGG
>WEIS01081338.1:0-15125 GCA_013389965.1 Todus mexicanus
GGGTGGGGGGCTGGGGGCTCCCCGGGGGCTGAGCGAAGCTGCGCGGCAGCCGGGCGGGCGGCGGAGGTGGCTTAAATTGGGAATGTGAGGCTTTGTTGCAGCTGCAGAGAGCGACTGGTTGATGGTTGGGGGAATGAAGCTTGACGAAAGTTTACATAAAAATCAGGGGCTCGTCGCCCGTGTTTTAGGCTCAGGCTCGGCCAGGCTCGGAGGAATTAGTTGAGCACAAAGACTTTGATGGTCTTAGAAGCGTGGGTGCTTGCTGATGAGCCGGGGTGCCTTTCAGGAGCGGGAGGAAGTGCGTTCTTGGTGTCCAGCATCGCTCTGGAGCAGGAGGTTATACAGGGAGTGTACGGCGGAGTGGAGCTTCTTGGGCAACACAGGGCGGGGGGAGCAGGTGACCGACCCACGCATCCCAGAAAACAGGCAGCCCCAGCGTGCGGAAAAAGTTGTTTGGTGGGTGATTATTAGGTTTAGTTTTTCCAAGGTAGCTCCGCCCTCTCTTTTCCTGGGATGAAAAAGAAGGTCTTTGGCAAAGCAAACGGTGCCACAGGAGCTAGCCTCTTACGGTCGTGATATCCTCATTAGCCGAGCCTCTCTTTGAGAGCTTCTTCGCCGTACATGTGCTCTTCTCCGCCTGGTGACTCTGTAGTTGGCAGGCACAAGGAGTGCGCGTGTGGCAGCCTACACGCACAGTTGGGGATTTTTTTATTGGTTTGTTTTAGTAAGAGCTGAAGTAGGAACATTAAATGTTTTATAAGGACAATGTATCTGGAGAATCAGTTCCTTTTTTGAATCTCCAAATGTATATGTGGTCAACCCTTCCCTCATTTACATGAATTTTATTTTTGCTTTCTTCCATGGTTCAGTTTTATTTCAGACTAGTGGCATTTTTGCTTGACTCAACATCTCCACATTTATTGGAATATTTGAACTCGCTCTCTTCTGTTTCTTGTTAACAATTCTGTTTATGAAAGCTGCCAACATTTTATGTATTTTCCCTAAAATGACTGTTTTGCTGCTGGAGTCGGTGCTGTGTTTCTTTATGGTAATATCAAATTATAAAATATTTTCCAAAGCCTCGTATTGAGCAAAGGAAATATTTATTAATACATAGGCTAAGCCATTGTTGATTTATCCTGAAGTTGATTCTTTTCTGATCTCTTGAGCTCTCCACTGGTGATTTTCTGGGCTTTTAAAAATATGTTTGGTTTTGCACCAAACAGGCAACATTATCTTTCATACAAATGAACGTGGCAATGGTGCAGATCTCTTCTCTGATTTTCTTGAGCTATCTCCAATCTGATGCTTTTATTTCACCTAGATGTTTGACTCTGCTTTTGAGCAGTCTTTCATTCTGTTGCAGTTTTGAGACAAAAGTGAAGGATTTTGTTTAATGGAGGCATTACTTAAAATCATCTTGATGTTGCATTTTAAAAGACCCACAAAATCACAGGTGATCACTTAACACTGTAGCTTTTCAAAATGTTTGTGTTGCTTCATTGCACATTGTGTTTTGCTTTCTTTATTCATTGTTTATTGCTTTACAGTAAGTGAGCAGGTGTTAAACCTGCTAAAGAAAAATGCTTTTTATTAATACTATGTGTTAGCATATTTGTGAATTATGTGTACAAATATTTCTCTTTCTCAAACCTCCTTTGAAATTCAAGAGATCTTTTTTTTGAGTTGATTTTTTTTTTTCCGCTGTAGTAGCAGAAGCCCATAGTGTTGTTGAGAGCTTTGTCCTTATTTCACAGATGCACTGGGAATTGTTTTTAATCTCCTTTCTGCTTTCCCATTACAGATGGTGATGACGACCCACAACTCTCCTGGGTGGCTTCATCTCCCTCCAGCAAAGATGTTGCATCACCCACTCAGATGATAGGAGATGGGTGTGATCTCGGCATCGGGGAGGAGGAAGGGGGGACTGGCCTGCCGTATCCCTGTCAGTTTTGTGATAAGTCCTTCATTCGCCTGAGCTACCTTAAAAGGCACGAGCAGATCCACAGTGACAAACTACCTTTCAAATGCACCTACTGTAGCCGGCTTTTTAAGCACAAGAGAAGTAGGGATCGCCACATAAAGCTTCACACAGGGGATAAAAAGTACCATTGCCATGAATGCGAGGCTGCATTCTCTCGCAGCGACCACCTCAAAATTCACCTGAAAACCCACAGCTCCAGCAAACCATTCAAGTGTACTGTGTGTAAACGTGGGTTTTCATCCACCAGCTCCTTGCAGAGTCACATGCAAGCTCATAAAAAGAACAAGGAACATATGGCAAAGACTGAGAAAGAGGTGAAGAAGGATGATTTTATGTGTGATTACTGTGAAGAGACATTCAGTCAGACTGAAGATTTGGAGAAGCACGTAATGACACGCCACCCACAGCTTTCTGAGAAGGCAGATTTGCAGTGTATTCATTGCCCTGAAGTATTTGCAGATGAAAACTCGCTGCTCTCACACATTCATCAAGCCCATGCCAACAAAAAACACAAGTGCCCTATGTGCCCGGAGCAGTTTTCTTCAGTAGAGGAAGTCTACTGCCACTTGGACAGCCACAGACAACCTGACTCCAGCAATCACAGCATCAGCCCCGACCCAGTCTTGGGGAGCGTGGCATCCATGAGCAGTGCAACGCCCGACTCCAGCGCATCAGTGGAAAGAGGCTCCACTCCAGACTCGACATTAAAGCCTTTGAGAGGACAAAAGAAAATGAGGTCTGTGGACAGAGAGGATGGCCAGAACTGGTCTAAAGTTACTTACAGCTGTCCGTACTGCTCGAAGCGTGACTTCAACAGCCTTGCTGTTCTGGAGATCCACCTGAAGACCATTCATGCAGACAAACCTCAGCAAAGCCACACGTGCCAGATCTGCCTTGATTCCATGCCTACACTATACAACTTGAATGAACACGTGAGAAAGGTGCACAAAAACCATGCCTATCCCATGATGCAGTTTAGCAACATTTCTGCCTTTCACTGTAACTACTGCCCGGAGATGTTTGCAGATATCAACAGCCTACAAGAACACATCCGTATTACTCACTGTGGCCCGAACGCTACCCCTCAAGATGGCAACAACGCTTTCTTCTGTAATCAGTGCTCCATGGGCTTTCTGACTGAAGCGTCCTTGACTGAGCACATTCAGCAGACTCACTGCAATGTAGGAAATTCAAAATTGGATTCCCCTGTCATTCAGCCAACACAGTCTTTTATGGAAGTTTATTCATGCCCTTATTGCACAAACTCCCCCATTTTTGGCTCCATCCTGAAGCTTACAAAGCATATTAAAGAAAACCACAAGAACATTCCTCTGGCACACAATAAGAAGTCGAAAGCAGAGCAGAGTCCAGTTTCTTCTGATGTTGAAGTCTCTTCCCCTAAAAGGCAACGGCTTTCTGCTAGCGTAAACTCAGTGTCTAATGGTGAATACCCATGTAATCAGTGTGATCTAAAGTTCTCCAATTTTGAAAGTTTTCAAACCCATTTAAAGTTGCATTTGGAGTTGCTGTTGAGGAAACAGTCTTGCCCTCAGTGTAAAGAAGACTTTGATTCCCAGGAGTCTCTTCTGCAGCACCTCACCGTACATTACATGACAACTTCAACTCATTATGTGTGTGAGAGCTGCGACAAACAGTTTTCATCGGTGGATGATTTGCAGAAGCATTTGTTGGACATGCATACTTTTGTGTTGTATCACTGCACCCTTTGCCAAGAAGTTTTTGATTCCAAGGTATCTATCCAAGTGCATCTGGCAGTCAAGCATAGCAATGAAAAGAAGATGTATCGTTGCACAGCTTGCAACTGGGATTTTAGGAAGGAGGTGGATCTCCAGATCCATGTGAAGCATAGTCACTTGGGGAATCCGTCAAAGTCTCACAAATGCATCTTCTGTGGTGAGACCTTTAGCACAGAGGTAGAGCTGCAGTGCCACATCACAACCCACAGCAAAAAGTACAACTGCAAGTTTTGTAGCAAAGCTTTTCATGCCATCATCTTGCTTGAAAAGCACTTGCGGGAAAAGCATTGTGTCTTTGATGCTAGCGCTGAGAATGGTACAGCTAATGGCATGACCCCAACAAATAAGAAGACAGAGGGGGCGGATATCCAGAACATGTTAATGAAGAATCCAGATACTTCCAACAGTCATGAAGCCAGCGAGGATGATGTAGATGCTTCTGAGCCCATGTATGGCTGTGACATCTGTGGAGCTGCCTACACTATGGAGGTCCTCTTGCAGAACCATCGTTTGAGAGATCATAACATCAGGCCTGGGGAGGATGACTGTTCTAGGAAGAAAGCAGAATTCATCAAGGGTAGCCACAAGTGTAATATCTGCTCAAGGACCTTTTTCTCAGAAAATGGCCTGAGAGAGCACATGCAGACCCATCGAGGCCCAGCTAAGCACTACATGTGCCCCATCTGTGGGGAACGCTTCCCATCGCTCCTGACTCTGACCGAGCACAAAGTCACTCACAGCAAGAGTTTGGATACAGGGACGTGTCGGATCTGCAAAATGCCGCTGCAAAGCGAGGAGGAATTTATTGAGCACTGCCAGATGCATCCAGATCTCAGAAACTCCCTCACCGGGTTTCGCTGTGTTGTCTGCATGCAGACGGTCACCTCTACCCTTGAGCTGAAAATTCATGGGACGTTCCATATGCAGAAATTGGCAGGAAACTCTGCAACCTCATCGCCCAACGGCCAGGCCTTGCAAAAACTCTACAAGTGTGCGTTGTGCTTGAAGGAGTTCCGGAACAAGCAGGACTTGGTAAAGTTGGATGTGAATGGCCTCCCCTATGGCCTATGTGCTGGATGCATGACTAGGAGCACCAATGGACAGTCGTCAGGCTTGACTCCACAGGAGGTGAATGAGAGACCGTGTGGCAGTCTGAGGTGTCCAGAGTGTAGTGTCAAATTTGAAAGTGCCGAAGATCTAGAGAGCCACATTCAGGTAGACCACCGAGACCTGACGCCTGAGACTAGTGGCCAAAGGAAAGGTACTCAGACGTCTCCTGTTCCCAGAGTAAGTACAGCTGAACTTTAGAATGTCTAAGGGTAAAATGTAGACCTGCAATGTGACTGAGAACAGATCTGATGTGGTTTTTTTTAAAAAAACCTGTCACTTTATGAAATTACTTGTGCTACTAAAATAACCAACAAAACAGGAGGAAAGGTAGAATATCACACACAGGAAAATTAGATATTGCTCAGCCTTGCAGGCTCCTTGATTCCTAGTGGCAGCGCATCATTTTTTATCATAAAACTGCCCTAGATTTACCAACAGAGAGCTGAAACACTTGAACAGTGGGGATTGAATTTGTTCCTGAATTCTGATGCTACTGAACTGGCAGATCTGGAAAAGCTGGTGCGTTTCTATGAAAAAAAGGAGATGCTGAGTACCAGAAACAAACAAACAAAATATCTAATCTGTCATACTTGAGGAATGAGATTATTTCTTACAAGGGAACTAAACACAAGCAGGAGGATAAAGGAACCTTTGAGGAAAAATGTAGTGAATTCCACTGTACCCCCCAAATTCTCATCTAAAACAAATTTCTGTGCTAAAGAGCTTGTCCAAGTGAACGTTGTGAGGCTACTTGTATGTCTGTGTGCATTTATGTGTGCTTGGGGATGGATGGGTGTGTGTATGGTTTTAAAAGTGATTTTTAAAAGGATCCACTTCATGGCCCTCCTGTAAGATAAGTAGTTTTCATAGAAAATCTGGACATTGTTGTCTGATGGAGGTTACATATAAGTACGCTCTCCTGTAATGTTTGCAGATAGCCTGTTTTCCCACTTAGTAGCTTACAAGATACCTGGGAACATGCAGATCCAAGTAATGTTTCAGAAGCCTACTCAGGAGATTAATATCATTTGCAGTGTATAGTATTTTTAAATTATTTGCTGACGTGTTGGTTCAAGAATGGGCCAAGTCAGTCCTTCTTCTGTCAGGAACAGATGGAATGAGAAGTAGATTTTGGAAATCTTCTCGGGAGACCAACAGCAGACACATCTGAGTATTGATATAATCTGACATTTTTAATTAAACATGATGGGGTGAGATTTTCAAAAGTATCTAAGGAAATTAGGCACCCAACTCCTAATGAATAATTCCAGCCGTAGATGCCTGTTTATGTCAATCTGCTAATTAAAGCACCCACAAACACATCTTACTGCATTAAAAGAACCTGAAAATACCCTTCAACTTGAACACCAGAAACTCAGTAAGTAAGAGAAGACCTAAGGATGTCCTGAGGATGCAGACTGAGCTGCCTCCAGTAGAGCTGGTACAGGCTGTGTTCCCAGCGGGACTTAGCTCCTACTCAGTGCTGGGATGCGTGGAGCAGCAGCGTCCTGCTGAGCAGGGCTGTGCGCAGCCAGCTCAGAGCCCAGCATTGCTTGCCCTGGCACCCGCTGGCCTCCGTGTCCTGTTCTGGGCTTCTGAGAGAATCCCACAGAAAGTTTAATTTGTATTTTATTTTTTTTTTAGTAAAAGAACTGGATATTGTTCCCCCTGGGTGCGATGCATGCGTGACTAAGCCTCCAGACACACACACCTAATTCTGCAGAAGGATGAGGAATGCAAATACCCTTCCTTCGGTATGATACTGTATGAGAATTCAGCTGGGGCTCTGGCTAGGTCATTCTGCTTCCTCTTCAGGCCTTTATTTTCTTCTAAATTCATTAAAATACCTCTGTTCTCTAAGGTAGGACTGATTCTTACTTCATAGGGCTATGCCTATAGCCTAAAGTCTTACTTTTTTTCCCTATCAACGATCAGAAGCAGAATACGGTGCCATTTTCTGCTCTTATTTCTTGCTTTAACTCTTTCTTTTCAGTGACAGCTTCCATACTTGTTCTCTCAGGGGAGAGTTTTAAGTTCTTCAATAAGGTAAATGCTTTGAATTTGATCCCACGAGGAAAGGTCTTAGTTCCATTTAGAAGATAATGAAAAATCAGCATTTGTGATGATGGCAAATGGTGGCTTCAACAGGTGTCTATGGCCTGCACATATGCTAATATCAGAGACCTTTATGGTACGCAACCCAGGAATAGATATATTGTTATTAGGAATAATTAATTATCTTACCCGTCATTATAGGTACAAGACCTGAATTCTGATGAAATTTCACATGGAAACTATTGGTGCTTCACTCAGGTTTCTCAAGGCAGTGATGGCCCTTTGTGTCTGCCTAGCACACGGCTTTTCAAAGAAATACACTATCTTTTAAATGGTGATAAATCTCTGTATTTCAAGAGTACCATTTACTTCACTTCACTGGCTTCATAGCAAAGCTAAACAAGTTGAACACGATCCCTTGTCATCTTGTTAGCATGCTGCACACAGTCTTACAAGCCCAATGCGTGTAGAGTAACCTGCAGATGTCCAGAGAAGAGCTGCTTCTCTCCAGTTCTTGGGCACTTCTACATTTCTTTTTTAAAACACCTTATTGATTTTTTTTTTCTTAAACAGAAAAGCAGTTAAAGATTAAGACAAGGTACAGTCAGAAAGCAAATATAGGGAGAATGGATTTTAAGTAGTGAGTATATATTTCAGAGTAAGGAAGAAAAAGCAGAATGAAATCCAAGCAGATGAAAAAGATGATGAAGACCTACAAAATCTGTAACTTCCTTCAATGTTTCGGAATCACTCCAACATTTATGCGTCTTGAATCGAAGAAGTGAGCATGGAAGCCTAAAGGAATTTCAGAAAAAAAACTTAAACGAAGATTTAACCCCAAAGTGAAAGAAAGGAAGAAAATAAATATTAGCTTTTGATGAATAAAAAATGAAAATATTTGTGAAGAAAAAAGGATAGAGCAGGAGAAAAAGATCAATTATTTTTACTTGATGTATTTAGTTTTATGTATATATGCAAATGGATATTGCACCACAAGAGAAGTAGGAATATTTTGCTATATTATGTTTTGGTTTTTTACTATTGAATTTTTAAAGATTTTCTTCTGAAAATCAGTTGGAGACATCTAGATAAGGATCAAAACCCACTCAGATTGCTTGGCAGTTTTGTTGGGGGTTTTTTGTTTTTTTGTTTTTTGGTTTTTTTTCAATCCATAAGAATGAAAGAAAGCACAGAACCCTTGAAAATCCTGCTGTAATCTGTCTTCCTCACATTTTAATATGGCAGACAACCAGGAAGAAATGTCTGTGAATTGATCACCTTTGTTTCTATGATGTCTGACTAGTATCCACTTGTGATGGTCAACGAAGATAGATTTCCAGACAGGCAAAGTTTTTGCCGTGCGTACATGACAACATCTGCTTTGGAAGATTTGTTATTAGGAGGATTTTAAGTCAAGTGAGTGGTCTTCTGTCAGGAACGCTACTAAGAGGAATACATAAAAATACAACCTTAGTAGTAAAAGATTACTCTAAAGTCAATTTGCATTTGACTCTTATGAATTTGCATGAGCTATTCTGTTTGGGTAGGACTAGAAGGTATTTTTCTCAGATAAGCATCACAAGTGGAGGTGCCATTCCAGCATTTGATGCATGTATAGCTCAAGACCTTTTTTCTTCTATTACAATCGCATCAGAGGTAATTGTTTTTGTGTTTTTCTGAACACATTTCTGTGCGTAGGAGCTTTAGTTTTGAATACATTTTATTAACTCCTTTTAACATGTCTTCTGGAGGAGCGTGCATGTCTTGAGAAACATGACTAGTTGTTTTGTATTGAGATTTCTCATGCCCCTTGTGATGCTGGAAACAGTCACATTTCAAGCTGCTCTTTCTCTTACACAGATTTATCCTTATTTTGTACCATAGTTATCATGAACAATGCTTGTTTAACATTGACAATGGCAAATGCTTAGACTTCAAGTGAATTTCCATCTTGACTGGTGTTGCTATTTTTAGCCCACCTATGTTATTTGGACTTAAGAAGTGAAGGAGGTGGCATGGAAAGTTGGAAGAATGAACCCTATTGTTTTCCTTTACTCAGTTCCTTTTTTCCTGCACACTTTCTTGGACTCAATTCCTTCTCTTTGTTCTCCCCCGCACCCCTTCTCTTCCCTTGTAAATCCACTTGAATGGAGGAGTGTTTTCTTTCTCAAACAGGAAACCATTTCCAGATTGAAAGGAGGACAGTCTGGAAAACCCATGGGAACAATAGTTACTTCAGAAAAGAAACCAGAACCCACTGTTGTTATTACTACTGTGTTGTGCCAGGATTACAATTAAGTATCTTGACTTCATGGGGATTGCTGAAGGCTTGCTCATCTTGTCTCTTAAGTCACCTAGACACTGTCACCTAGGCTCTGTTAGCTCCTCAGAGTCCTCACACCTTTGTTGTCACCATTTGTGAAAAAGAGATAACTGACTTATTAATAATGTTCCTGAAGCCGTGGTACCCACAAAAATGGCAGTAGAAGATCCTTGTATTAAAACTAGTGCCTCCCATTTATGGAGAACAGAAGTCTGTTTTCGTGACATTCTTTTGAGGAGAATTACTAATGAGCCAGAAAAATCAGCTTTTCTATCTCTTGCTTATACCTTTGGGTGCTAATCTAGCTATAGTTATTTTGTGTCCTGTATGGGGCCGTTTATTAACCTCATTCCATATCTAGCAAGTTACCCTATCACAAGAGCCACGGCCTCAGTTAAGCTGCTCTTTTGCACGCATGTGTCTCAGTTGTGGCTAAAGATAATACTCAGAGGAAGTCTGAAATCTGCTGTCTTCTCTGAGGGGTGGTCATGCCAGGCAGAGTGTTTTTTAAATTTGTGAAATGATGTGGAGGAGTTCACACTTGGTCTGCGGATAAACAAAGACATCCTGTCTCCAGATCTGTTAGTAAGTAGCTTTCAGAAGCACCGAAATCAATTTAAAAAAAGAATCATTTGTCTGTGTTTAATATAACTTTAAAGTTTTAAAATAGAATTGAGCTGAAATATTGTCCTCTTTAGCTAGTTACTTAGGGAACCCTCATAACAGAGATAAGTGTCGAACAAGGCACAGAACTTAGCCAGCTTTGAAGTTTTAAAAAGAGGAAAGTTCCAAGTTTTAAATGTGACCACATGAATCACTCGCCACTCGATCCCATTTTTCAATTCCAAAGTTTTTAGTGTTTTGTTTTATTTTTCAAGTTAGGAGCCCTCAGCGTATGTGTGCCAGTGTGTTTGAGAGGATGCGTGTACGTATGTATGCCGTGCTCGTCTGCTGGAATAGATTCCCGGGAAAGAGTGCTGCAGAAATCCAGCTGCTTTTCCATTAACAGCCTTGATTTCCGAATGGACTCCAGGAGGATACTTTCTTGAGCTGCCTAGGGATAACTAGCCAATCCAAACTATTTCCTTTTATATGGTTGGCTGTGTCAGGTTTCGGCCAATGGAGTATAGCCTTCTTCCTATTATCATTTTAATCACCCATTGTTATTTTAGCCTAGAAAGCTCTGCCTATGTGCAAACACATACTGTGTATAGAATTCATGGAATACACATAACATCCATAGACTGGTGCATTTGTTATTATGGTATTACAGCATGTTCATTAACCTCCAGCAGGCTAACTTGTTGCCACTGATGACATGGGAAGTAGTTAAGAAGCTCCTGGCAGCACCTAATTTGTTCTTTCCTCAGCAGGTGCTTGAGGAAATTGGATCCCATGCGCAGAGGGGGTGACAGCAACTCCTCTGTTTAACTCAAAACTTCTGACTTATTACTGCTGTCCTAAAAATGGGATTCTACATCTAAGTGTGGGGTGGAGGCTGGAACAAAAAATAATGTGCATTTAAAAATGCACAAAAAGTACCCACAAAAAGTACATGCAAAATATATTGCTTCAAAAAAGTTAAGAGNTATTGCTTCAAAAAAGTTAAGAGAGTGTTGTTTACTGAACTGGGTTTCTCAGTGCTAATGGCTTGGGGTTCTCACCCATTTCTTAGCTAACATAGCATGTTGCCAGTTCGCAGATATTTCACGTCCATTCTGCTACTGTCCATTCTAGATGTAAGGACACGGACCCCATGCTCATGCTCATACCTGGTGGCAAGTGTTGCAATAGGAGCTATTTTCTAGGAAGAAGTAAGCGCAAAAGGCCCAATTCTTCTAATTTGCACGTCGAAAGATATCTATTTAGAGAGCACATTCCCGTGCAGTAAATGAGCATGCACATCAGAGCAAAGCACCCTACTCCTGCTTTGGGAAATAAGAGTTTCTGCAAGTGTACAAAAGCTTAGCATTCGTGTTGTATTTTTTGCCTAACTTGGACGTCTTACTTGTCAACATACATTTTAATTTCTACAAATAATTTATTGGATTTTTTTCCTGTCATGTTGCACAAGTACACACACCACTGTCAATCTGAGTGCAAAGCCCATTTTCCCTGTTTGAATAAATGGTTCATGTAATTGCCTCTTCACACTGTCTCCTGACTTCTGCAGCTAAGCCTCCCTGGTATGATTCTGAGACAGGGGAAATACACAACAGATTGTTCTGGGAGACAATTCTTTGTGGTAATGCAGTTTTCTCAGGATTTCTGATTGGAAACCATTACAAATTATATTTTTTCCTTTTCTCCTTAACTTCCGCAGGTAACTATAGATGTTTTACCTACTGTATTTTGAGTTTAACTAAAGATGGAATTTTTTTAGAAAGTTGATCTTTTCAGAAAACACAGTTACTTTTCAATGTCTTTTATTTCACTCTGCAGGATTTTTTACTGCAGTGGGTTAAACGACACGAGCAATCTTATTGTACTCAATCAGATTTTCAAGTACTGTCATTTGAAATTTTTTAAGTTGAAATTGAAAATTCTCCTAAAGCAGGCTGTTAATTAGAGATTGTATTTCTGGTCCCAGAAAAGCCCAGCCCAACTTGGTGTCTTGTTAAGGATATATGAGCAGAAAAGGCCTCATTGGAGGACAGTTGAAGCACGTAACATGCTATATTCATGATCACACTTGCCTTATGCTACAGTGCAGTTTTCTCTAATCTCTTTTTGGTTATTAAACAGAAAAAGACCTATCAATGCATCAAGTGCCAGATGACCTTTGAGAATGAGAGAGAGATACAAATCCATGTCGCTAACCATATGATTGGTAAGACATTCTTTAAACTAGGCCACTCATCGGCTGCTTGTTTTTTGCTGCTCTTTGAAATTCACTATTCTAATAACTTGTTAATATTCATACTGTAATTTATTTTTTTATCTTTCAAGGAAAATGATTTTGATGTAATGATTCTTCACTTCAAAGCTTTTTAAATATGTGGTTATAAAAGTGTTACTGCTGAGCTTTTTTCCTTATCCTTTTGAGTCTTCATGTAGCATTTTCATTTATATTAAAATCAAACTTTTGACAGTGTCTTCCATTTGATAGCATAAATTTCTCTCTATCCATGTAGAAAGTACTTGCCAGTTGTCAACCACTTAGGAGCAATTATGTTTCAATTTTGTATGTCATGACATTGAATAGATTTAACTGCTAGCATTTTCCCAGCTAAGTGTGGTGAATTCCTGAGGAACATTGTCAAAACAAAACACAGTTATTTCAGTGGTTTTATTTCTTCTTTTTCCAACAATTCTGGACTTCACGAAGTTCAACTTTTCAGACACAAAGTGTTTTAAATATCAGTGCTTGCTTCTCCAATCCTGTTGCAAGAGTTTGGAGTAAAGTGTTATTTTAATCTGCTGGGTTGTATTTCTGCAGCAGCTGTATGGTTGCTTTTCTGATGAACTCAAAGAAATGTTTTTACTCCCTGTACAGATGTTATAAATATATGCGTTGGCCCAAGAGGTCAGTTTATTTTGATGCATAGGCCACAAAAGAGTTACTTACACATGCCACTGTAGGCATATGCTGGATGAGATCCTTCAAGCACCCTGTGGTGCACTCTGTGTGTCTCATATGTTTCACGTGCAGCATTTATCTCCCATAAGCATAACGGGTTTCCTTCAACAATTTCACATTTAAGAAGCTGTTCTCCTATCAATGCATGTATGTAACTCCTATTATCTTTTAAGTGAATTGTGCATAAATACCAGAGCAAGAGATATGGACTGACATGATGTTCGCACCTCCGCCCCCAGATGAAAAATGTGCATGTCAGTCACAGTAATTTCATCTGAGAGCTAGGCAGGAGTTTGAAGTCAATGTCAAGCAGGTTAAGATGAAGATATCTTAAAATGTTTGCTTTTGTAGCAGGTGTTAATGTAATCTCTTGTTTGCAAGCTTGAAAAGTGAGATCCTTGTTAATTGGACCATAGTGATTTCATGTAGCTCCTCCCTAGATTTTTTTTTTTCTTTTTAAGAAGCCTGAAATGAAGAAGTCCTTAGGAAAGCTTAGCACTTGTTTCAACTTAATGTGTGATCTGATAGCTAATAAATGATTTTTAAATACAAAGTTCATGAAATGCTGAGTTAAAGTTCTGTTTGATTTAAGAGGGAAATTCTTTTTCCTTCTGGAAAGATGTAGTTTCTTAATTTTCCAGTAACTGATGTGTTAAGTTTATTTATGTGTATCCCTAAATTAGTGCTGTCTGGAATAATGCACGATATATATAAGACATTACAAGGTTCACTATTAGTGCTATTGGAGATCAACAACGGTAGAAGATACAGGAGGCTGAGAAAAGTGTGGTGCTGCTGTTGTAAAAACTGTACCTATTGTTTCCTAGAGGATGTACATAAGTCGTTATACATAATTGGAATAACTCTATATAAGGTGCATATGGACTCAGTTCCATGTGCCTAGAACATTGTAAATACCAGGACATTGCGAGAAAGTGCAAGATTATTCCATTGTGGTATCATGTCATTGTGTCACTTCGCTGATATAGAGACTGAGCACATTCATTACGTTCAAGTCATCACTTTTTAATGTATCATGCAATTGAGGAAAGAGTGAAATACAGAAACCTTTAATATGGAGCGAAGCTTCTTCCCACTCTGAGCACCTCTGTTCACCAGGCACTTAGGCCCCTTCTCCTTCAGGACATGTGACTGCTTCCAAAAAGGTGTTGCCAGTGAGCCTGTTGTTGGTATTTGCTCTTTATTGGGAAATAGTGAAGGGGAAAGAGGCTGGATGTCACCATTTCTCCAGCAATAAATGTTGGGCAGACTTTTAGCGTTAATTTGCATAGAGCTGAGTCAGTGACAGTAGGGAGAGTGATAGATTGTCTCTCGAGCTTGCTCGTATGCCCCTTGTTCAAAGACTGGGAGCCTTGATCCCTTACTCAGGCCATAGGAAAGATGGGCACTGCCTCCTTACTGCTTAGGCCAGTTTATCGCTTATAAAAGAAGGGGTGCAAGAGTTTCCCTTCTCTGTGTTAGACCAAGTCGAACCAGATGGTCAGTGGGAGAAAGAAGCTAATATAGCTGTTTCTGCAGCCCAGGTCTGTGTCATAGGGATTATTAATGTCATCATTGTCCGTTTAAGATCTACAGAGGAGGATTCGTTTGTGCTGGAGGGGCACTGGGATCCCAGAGTTAACATATGAGTGCTTGACGGGTGGGGGTGGGGATCTTGCCCTCAGACTGTGTCTCCTCAGAAGCTTGGGGTTGGACTCAACTCAATGAACTTATATCTGTCTAAAATTAAGGTGTCTGGTTTAATATAGTCATTGAGATGCTGTCTGGGGAAAATGAATGATTGATACCAGTCTAAGATAAGAGTTTGAGTAGGATAAGCATTTCCAGGGAGAGATTTTTATCTCTCTTTTGAACTTGAAGTGAGCCAAGACAATGAAGTTAGTCTTGACATGTAATTTTTAGGTAAAAAAACCCTTGGCTTTGATAAACCAGGATCTCTCAGCAGCACTTTCTTCGCATACTTTGAGAAACGCAAAATCAATAGTTGAGATATCCTAAGCACTCACAGTTTCATTCTGCTCAAGTGACTGTCAACAAAGGAATCCCTGCTCAGTGGTAGCGGCACCTTAAATATCAGTGTCTTTAATATGATTAAAAATTCAATTATTTCTTACATCGTAGTCTTAAAGAGTACATCCAGTTAAGCTGACTCCACCTCCCTCTTCAACCTCTTGGTTCCTCAGTCTGGTGTCAGAGGCCCTGCTCATAATTCATGGAGGTAGGGAGTTTGTTTTTTTCAAAGGATTAGGCAGGGGATTTCCAATGCAACTCCCACACACTGCTTTGAAAAATTAC
>WEIS01081356.1:3894-22305 GCA_013389965.1 Todus mexicanus
CCCTGATGCAGCTTTAGACTGTGTCCTCTCCTTCTGTCACTGGCAGCCTGAGAGAAGAGACCAGCCCCCACCTGGCTACAACATCCCTTAAGGGAGTTGTAGAGGGCAATGAGGTCTCCCCTGAGCCTCCTCTTCTCCAGGCTGAACAACCCCAGCTCCCTCAGTCTCTCCTCATAGGGCTTGTGCTCCAGCACATCACGCTCTTTGCATTTGCCAGCAAAAATTATTTCGTCGTCGTACCAAAGCGAGCAAAATTGTTGCGTTGCAAAAAAGAAAAACACCTCCCTTTCAAGTAATCATTAGCAATTACTTAGCTATAGAGTAACTGTCGAAAATTAGTGTTGTACTTAATTCTGTATTGGATTTTGGGTATTTTGGAGCATAAAGGCTGGGAAAAAAAAGAATCTTTTAGTGTAATTGTACCTGAACAGAACTTGTATTTGCTGCGTAATGAGTACAAGCCAGAAGGGGGGAAAAAAAAAAGTCAGGTCTTTTTGATGTGTTTTTCGTTTGACATAGACATCGATCGCTGAGTTTTTCTGTAAAATACCATCTGTTGGCTTCAATCTCCAGGAAGCCCTCCTGCAAAACAGGCTGTAATGCAACACCTATTTGTTTCACTGAGTTTACAGAGTTTTCAGCTGCTAGCATGTGACCAGAGAAACCTAAAAAATCTTCTCGATACATGTTCCCAAATGCTGGTAGGATAGTCAAGAGCTCAGTGTTAATGAAAAGGAGAAGAGATGATCAATTTTAAGGAAAAAAAAAACCCCAATCTCCTTCAACAAGGTTGCTTGTTTTATATAAAAAATTATATAAAAAATAATTTTTATTTTTTTTTAATACTTTAAACCTTTGCAATAGTAAGTGCTTCTTGTTGCCAGTTGCAAAGACACGTCCTATGAGCAGGAACGTGTTTATTCTCCAACTCGATAGCAGCAGAATTGTCTTCTACAAGGCACGTGGCTTTGTTTTAGCAATTTGAAATTGCTGGTTGCAAACATGTGGAAGAGGGATGAGCAAGCGCAAACCAACGCAGCGTTTCCTTTGCATAGTCAGACACCCAAAACAAGCACTTCATTAGCTGTGAATTCTCCCCTTTCTTTACGATTTTGATAGCCAAAAACCACCGGAAGGCTAAAACCCACAAAGACTGAGAAGTAGAGTATGCACAGCCCTGCAAAAAATGCTCTTTGAATTGGGTTATTTCTTTGTGTGTACATTTTATTAAAACTAAACTGATCTCTTTTTTTAAAAAAAAAAAAGGTATCTGAAGCTCTCATGTATTTCTGAGAATATTTGTGGTTACATGCTGGACGTTTATAGAATCACAGAATTTCCTAGATTGGAAAAAACCTTTAAAGATCATCTAGTCCTGTGGTAGGTGTTACGTACAACAGGTTCAGCTTACTGCAGGACTCATCCGTAATCGTTTGAGGAGTGGTAGTGATAAAAGAATTTGCAGAATCCCAGGGATAAAGAAGTTACCTCAGTGCACAGATTTGCCAAAAGCAGTTAATGGGTTGCTAAGCAATCCTGCCTGCTTGTTAGCTGGCAGCGTAGGAGAATGGAGTGTAAAACCTGGTCATTAGGTTAAGGTGAAGAAAACGTCGTCTAACTGATCTCTTGCCAGCTCAGAGATGCTCTCAGTGGCACGTGTCCAGTAAAGAATAAATATTCAGCCCGTAGTAGTCTGATAAAGCACCTTGAGTAATGATGGCAAACCAGAAGTGATGAGTAATTATTTTGTATAGCGACTGACTTAGTGAGGTGTAGTTCAGCTGAATTGAGCAGGAGAAAATTAAGAGGTCCATGGCAAATAGATACTGAAACACCACTGAAAATTACTGGAGTTTTTGTTTGAGACCTGTTGCTTCAGGAGGGTAGATGACTCCTAGATTTCATCCGACTCTGGGAGACATTAGTTGTCATGGCTAATAATGTTTTTCATTCTAGAATATGCTCTGCTAAAAAATTTGCCGACCTGAATGCAGATATGTTGTTAATGTTTATTATGAACTGTTCATACGGATGCAAATCCTCCCTCCACATTCACAGCATTTTATTGCTGTCCTGAAAAAGGATGAGGTTGTGAAGGTACCACGTCCAGGCCATAGGAACACGGTGGGGGCTGCAGAAAGAAGAGCCGTAGCAGGAGCTGGGGAGCGTAGGGGACAGGACAAAAGCAGAGCAGGACACTGTCGCGTGGACAGTTGGTGACCATCCAAGTTGTTCCAAGTATTGCAGATGTTAGAGTTGCCCCCACACCTTTTTTCTCTGCAGCGCTAATGAAAACGTCGCTCGTCTGTCTTTCCATGGGCCTTACAAACAGCAGCCTTAAAGAAACAAAGGGTTTGTGTCGCTCCTAACAACATTGGTCTTACCATCTTCTTGGTAGCACCTCTTAGTCTACATGTAGTGGTTTAGATGAAGTTAGTAGATTCTGTAATACCGTTTAAGGTACAAAGATGAAGTGTTCAGGGCAGTTAAAGTTGCTTTATGTTTGGGTGTTTTGTGCTGTTATGCTCATTTTCAGTTTCCACCCAAGGAATGTCTATGGCAAGGCCTAAAAACACGACTCGTGTACAGTAAATATCAAAAGAAAGTTTCCCTTTCTGAAGCAGGATTCAAGGTTCTGATAAAGTTTTAGCTAAAGCTACAACTGAAGGAAATGCCATTTTCCAGACATCTCCCAGTATTATTCTAAACTGCACGGAAAAAAGAAAACACACCGAAAAAAATAGGTAGATCTGTAGTTGTGGATGAGTCGTGCAGGATGCATGTCAAGGAGCTGTTTGTTCTGTGAGGTTTATGGTCTCAGTTGCCTCTCGAGATGTACAATATACATGTATAATTCATACCAAATGAACAGGGAAGCTCATTCGCAGCATCAATATTTTGTTACAAACACATCGTGTGGTTTCGCGCTTACCTTCGATGACACGAGCTCGGTAGAAGTAGGTTCTGATGGAGATGTTTAAAGTATGACGAATGTTTGGGGAATGGAGAAATCCTCTACGTGTAGAAAGGGGAGGATGAGAAACAGGAGCAGCGGAAAAAGCCATGAGAAATTCACGTCCTGGAGGACAAAAACCACTTTTCAATCTAATGTAGAAGAAGCCGCTGAAAGTTTGAAGTCCCAGGATGGAAAATATTCTTCTTGCTGGCAGAGTTGAGAGTTCAAGTGAGAGGATGAAGACTAGAATTACAGTTTTCAGTGCCAAATCAATACAGCCACCTTACAGTTAGATTGTGATAGTGAAAAGCCATTTTAGAGAGCCATAAAAGGACGCGTTTGGTAAGATATTGATGGGACCCTCGCAGTAAAATATCTGCATAAACAAGTCCTCCACTTCACACATCAACCAGTAAAATAAAAATATCGTGGGGTTGGTTTTTTTTGTCATTTCCTAAATGAAAACGCTTCCTTAATTTATCAGAAGTAATTAAGTTTCTTATCTCGTAGAGCTCACAGCGGGTTTTGACGGTGTTAAAATGACTGAATTACCCTGAAATACACCGTGGGTGGATTTCTACACAAAACCCGATGTATCACTCAGGCCTCAGTAAACTTTATTGTCCCTCAGGCTATTCACCTTTACGGCACGTACCTGCTAGGATTTATCTGCTAAGAAAAGGAGCCTTTCTACCCATCAAACAGTGATAACAAATGTTTTGCACTTCCTCTTGCGCGATTTTATTTACTCAACAACTAATGGCTGCTCATTTATTACAGTTAGCTGGAGTTTGAAAGTTTTTGAGAGACGTAGTTAATTATCAGCTTTCATTTCTCCGTTTTATTAACTAGAAGCTTTTATTTTACGGGGCAGGGGGGGAAGTAAATAAAGCTAAGCTCGGTTTTATTTTCGTAGTGCACTTACCGAAACTTCTGCAGTGTATTAATACACAAGGTGAAAACACAGAGCTTACAGCAGAGAAAATTGTATTTGCCAAGCTGTGAATATTTTGGTGTGAAATCCAACATAAAAATTATTTTCTATTAACAAGAGGGAACCATTCAAATATTTTGAAAACACTCAAAAAATTAACAGTATATCCTGCATGTTGACATGGGGATTAGCTCATTTCACAGAATCACAGAATTATTAAGACTGGAAAAGACCTCTGAGGTCATCAAGTCCTGCCTAAGACCTAACACCAGCACATCGGCTAAACCCTGCCACTAAGTGCAGCATCCAGTCTTTTTTCCTACTTTCCTTTAAAATCCCTCATCAGATGAGCCGCAGATAATTCTAGAGGCAGCAGAGAGGAGATGTGGCATGTGCAGCTTTATCGCAGTATCGACACCCTAAGAATTGGCACAGCCTGGATCTTTGGATTCGGTTATTGAAAAGAGTTAACTCAGCGTTGATTTTTACAGATCTGGAGCTGAATGGCATGTCCAGCGCCGACATCCCCGACGTTCCTCCTCCTCTGCCTCTCAAAGGAAGCATGGCCGATTATGGGAACCTCATGGAGAGTCAAGACTTGATCAGCCCGACCACCTCCCCCCCTGCCCATCAAAGGGTGAGTTCCAAATGGGATTGAGATGATCATTTTCTGTGATTTTTCTTTGTTTTTGTACCTTGAGCAATCAGCAGCGAGACGTCATCCTGCTCGTGGACCTGCAGAGTTGTCGAGAGTTCTGCAGTTGCAAACAAGTGTCTGGAGTGTGAGGGAACAGCATCGCTCACCGGGACCGACCTGAAGGGAGGTTGGATTGGTTCTGGTGGAGAACATAAAGAAAAATGTTGATAGCTGTGTTGGTAAGGGAGCTTTAACCGGCAGGATGTAGTCTCGGCAGCAAATTAGATTTAATAGCCTTTCAACCCTGTCTCAGGAAAGGAAGTAAAACATGTACCTGACATCTCTCCTTTCTGGAGCTCCGTTCTGTCGACACTCGATCGCCACTTGTTTCCTAGAGGCAAACACACGTGCCCCCCTTGAGGGAAGGAGCTCAGAAACACTCTTCATCATCAACAGGGTTTTCAGCTTTCTGAAGAAAATACACTTTCTCGACTTTGCTCCGTGTATCTTGGAAGCTTTTAAAAATAATTTGGTCCTTTTCTTTAAAGCAGCACTTTTGAGAAGGGCCATTTGTTTTCTTTTTGAAGAAAAAGATGTTTAGAGAGGTGCAGTGGGTTGACCCTGGCTGGACGCTATGTGCCCTCCAAAGGCACTCTATTATTCCCCTCCTCAGCTGGACAGGGGAGAGAAAATATCATGAAAGGCCCGTGTGTCAAGATGAGGACAGGGAGAGATCACTCACGAGTTACCCTCAGGGGCAAACCAGACTCGAATTAGGGAAAATAAATTGAATTTAATTTATTAGCAATCAGATCAGAGTAGGATAATGAGAAATGAAAACTAAATCTTAAACCACCTTCCCTCCCACCCCTCACTTCTTCCCAGGCTCAAATGTACCCCCAATTTCTCCACCTCCTCCCCTCCAGCGGGGCAAGGAGCCAGGGAATGGGAGTTGTGGTCAGTGTCTCTGCCATTGCTTCCTTCTCAGTGGGAGGACTCCTCACACTCTTCTTCTGCTGCAGCATGGCCTCCCTCCCATGGAGACAGTCCTCCATGAACTTCTCCACAGGCTGCAGTTCCTCACAAACTGCTCCAGCGTGAGTCCCTCCCACAGGGTCACAAGTCCTGCCAACAAACTTACTCCAGCACGGGCTCCTCTCTCCATGGGACCACAGGTCCTGCCAGGAGCTTGCTCCACAAGGTCACAGCCTCCTTTGGTCATCCACCTTCTCTGGCATGGGGTCCTCCATGGGCTGCAGGTGGATATCTGCTCTACCATGGACCTCTGTGGCCTGCAGGGACACAGCCTGTCTCACCATGGTCTCCACTACAGGCTGCAGGGGAATCTCTCCCCTGGTGTCTGGAGCACCTCCTCCTCCTCCTTCTCTGCTGACCTTGGTGTGTGATCTAACTCTGGGGATGGTTTTGTTTAACGCAGACTATCACAGTGCACAACGCTACCCAAGTCCAGCTTGTAACCGTGTTGTTGCAGGGATTTAGTGTTTTCAGGCAAAATGAGGAAAAAGAAACCCAGATATAGAAATAACTTTGAGAATGTGAGTAGCGTTGTTCAGAGCACCATATTTTACTCATTATATCCATATATTGAAAATTTCTCTATTCCCGTCCTCACTTCCACAGTTCTTCCCCATCGCTGGATGGTTTTAGTAAATACTTTTTCTGTGAATCCTTCTCCTCTAATTTCTGTCAACGTATACCAAGCTCTTACCCATCTCCCTGGATTCTCTCTCAGGGGCCAGCTCTTGCTCGACCCGAATACAGACCTCTAAGTGGAAAATCACAGAGTGTACAGGAGGGCTGCCAGGAGCAGTCCAAGGAATCCCTCTTCGTGAGGAAACCTGAAAAATTCACATTAGGTTTCAAATTCCTTCAACTCATTCCTATATGAGCTCCGGAGTAATAAATTCATTTTGTATGATCTACCGTAGGTTTTAGGTCATGGTGGTAGCTCAGAATTACTAATGTGAATGAAATTTTTAGCTAAAAAGAGTTAGACAATGACATTAGAAAATACATGGTGAGGAATCAAATCCCAGTGGCTGGGTTCCTTTTGCCTTCCTTGCGAGACTCTTTGGAAGGGGTTTCCACTCAGTGGACAAACACTGGATATTTACTGTGCTAGTTGCAAATCCCATCCTGCTGTGATGGTTGGAGCCCAGACCTGAAGATAACTCAGGTTCCAGCCCCAGTCTCGTTGCTGCTGAAGATGTGACCTTGTGAAGCTCTTGTACCTGTCATGAGCAGGGTTTCCGCATCATTAAATGGATGATCATAAAAATAGCAGCAATATGCTCGCTTAGCTTTTTTTTTTTTTCATTAAGGCCTTAATATTTTATTTCTCATTCCAGTCTTCACTGCTCAGACTCCTTTCTTCTTCCTTTTATTTTAGATCTATTTTGCAATTGTAGAAGTGAACCCTGTTGTTTAACATCTGGTGTTGAAGGGCCTCAGGATTTAAGGATACCTTAACCAAATATCAGCTCTATCCCCTTAGCTAACTGTCAAAAATCTTTCTCAGCGTCTGTGTTTTTATAAACTTTCAAAGATCAGGGAATGTGGTTTCAAAGTCTGGGAAACGGATCTAAAGCAGATTTGTCACAAAGGCACGTGTATTGGTCTTCAAATTAATTTTAGCGAAGGCTCCTAGTCTTGCAACAATCAGTCCGTGCACTTATTTCATCCGGCTTGCAGGAAGGAAGCTGGTAAGGGACATAAAGAAAATGAGCAGTGCTGGGCATGAAAGATCAGCTGGGTAAATTCTTATTGCTGCTGTGATTAAATCCCACTCCACAGTTTTTAATGCCTGGTGTTTCCTGGGTCATGTAATAGCTGCGTACTTCAGAACTTGATAATTCCCTGCCTAGTCAACAGATTGTCTTTGAAATTACACAGGCATTGTATCCGGGAAGAAAAATTATATCAGAGATAAGATTATCTTCATAGCTTTTAAACTGGAAAGAACTCCTCGCATGAGGAAACACTGCGTTGTTCGCGCTGGTCGCCTCGTGGATGGTTATGAAAACCCCAAAAAGTGCTGGAGTGAACTGAAAAACGTGCAGAGAAAAATGCACCAGCTACTTCCAGTCAAACTTCAGGCAGTAGCATCATTTAGTGCCTGAGGCGGTCATCTTCGATTATTTGGAGTCCACCGTTAACTTGGTTTACCTTGACTCTTTTATCCAAGCGATCGCTCCGTTCTGATTTCCTCATTGTCCTCTTAGTCGTTGTTAACAGCGAGACCCTTACATACATTTTCTTGTGCTTTGTGATTTGTTCTGCTAAAAACGTTCTTAATAATGTATGGGAACATAAAAAAAAAAAATATTAAAAAATGAAGTCTACGACTCCTGCAAGGATTATTATTACATCAAGGGATTCCTTTAGGCGCTTCTCATTCTTGATGGGTTCATCCAAACCCTTGCATACAAATCAACTGCCTGCTTAGTATTCACGGCGAGAAGGGAAACTCCGAGAAAATAGACAAAGGAGCACTTAGATTTATAATATCAGCTATAACAGTAAGCATCACATAATGGTTTGGAGGAGAAGAGCTCGATCGATCTGGCATAGATGGAGCACTTGGCAAGGAGGGGCAGCAAAGGCTGAGGCGGTGCGTGACGGGAGGGCTGGAACGGTGTCGCGTGGCTGATGGTGACAGCCCCTGTTGCACGAGGATGGTTCAAAGTGGTTGTTTGGACTTAATGGAAGTTTTTATGCAGAAGGAAAAATCCAGGGGGATTTTTCATGTGCTGCGATGCAACTCTTCCAGCGCGGATCATTCTCTCTTACATAGGTGCAGGGGGGAAAAAAGTGACCTTAAAGGCTTCAGCAAACGGGCTGTCCTCGTGCAGACAGAGAACAAGGGTTGAAACTAGAAACCAGCTGAAACGGTGAAATTCGTAGACTGGTTTGGGTTGAAAGGGAACTTTCAAGGTCATCCAGTCCACTCCCCTGCAGGGAGCGGGGCCATCTGCAACCAGAGCAGGTTGCTCAGAGCCCCCAACAACCTCCCCTGCAATGGGGACAGGGATGGGGCAGTGACCACCTCTTGGGGCAACCTGGGCCAGGCTCTCCCCACCCTCAGCATCAACAATTTCTTCTTTAGTCTAGTCTTAATCTCCCTCTTTTAGTTTCAAACTATCACCCCTTGTCCTGTCCCCACAGGCCCTGCTCCAAAGTCTGTCCCCATCTTTCTGCCAGGCCCCTTGAAGCCCTGCAAGGCCTCCAGAAGGTCTCTCAAAATACAAATTTGTTTTTGATTTACCACATGATCATTATTTTTGCCTGCTGGAGACGGGAAGCGTTGCAAGGCCTCCACCACCTCCCACCTCGACTGGGCTGTGGTTTGGTGCGTTAAGCTCTTGCCAAGCTACGAGTTTTTTAAAAACTCAGAGTCGCTTTTTAATAAGTCTCAAAATCAATGGGCCGCCGCTGCTTATTACAGGATTTGGAGTGAAAAATGTCTTCTGCTGCTGCCCAACCAGAGATACGGAGCCCGTGATGTATCCTTGAGCAGCACCCTTGATTTCGCTGCCCTCAGCCTCCGAGGCTGCTGGTGTTGCTCTGGCCAACCTGTAACGCATTCCCTTATTGCTCTCACAGGGCCGGGGCTTTCAGTAAGAAAGAGAGTTTCATTCAGGAGCCTAAACCTAATTCTGAGGGTATTGCTCATAACTCTTGAGGTCTGTTTATGTACGGACCGGAGCAGGAAAACAGGGCTTTTGAAAATCAAGTTAGCCAGCGCGGTCTGAAATAGTAACAGCCTCCACGTGCAGAAATGAGGTTCTACAGAGGGAAAATCGTGTTAGCCGGGCACGAACACGGTGGACACGCTCCAGAAGCAAAGTCCTGACCGCGTGAGGGCTGCAGACCTCTGCTAGATCCAGCTCTCCCCCTTGTCCACGGCTGTCACCCCCATGGGAGCATCTCTCCAGGGAAGGCCCCACTGCTGCCCCAGCCAGTGGTGCCATAGAATCGTTCTGGTTGGAAAAGACCTTTAAGATCATTGAGTCCACCCGTTCCCCCAGCACTGCCAGGGCACCACTGCCCCGTGTCCCTCAGCACCACATCTCCACGGCTTGGAAACCCCTCCAGGGATCAGGGGGACTCCACCCCTGCCCTGGGCAGCCTGAGCCAGGCGTGGGGAACCTTTTCTGTGTCACAGTTCCTCCTAATGTCCAACCTAAACCTCACCTGGTACAGCTTGAGGCCATTTCCTCTTGTTGTATTGCTTGTTACTTGGGAGAACAAGTTTTTTGATCCTGCCAAAAATCCTCGTGAGGAAAATCTGAGATACTGATTCAAAACAATTCGATGTTGCCTTTTTTGAGGGATCTTTCATGTTGCTGGGCATGTTCAGCCTGGAGAAGAGAAGGCTCCGCGCAGACCTTCTGGGGGCCTTGCAGGGCTTCAAGGGGCCTGGCAGAAAGATGGGGACAGACTTTGGAGCAGGGCCTGTGGGGACAGGACAAGGGGGATGGGTTGGAACTGACAGAGGGAGATTGAGAGTGGAGAGAAGGGAGAACTTGTTGGTGCTGACGGTGGGGAGAGCCTGGCCCAGGTTGCCGCGAGAGGTGGTGGCTGCCCCATCCCTGTCCCCATTGCAGGGGAGGTTGTTGGGGGCTCTGAGCAACCTGCTCTAGTTGCAGATGGCCCTGCTCCCTGCAGAGGAGTTGAAATTGATGACCTTGAAAGGTCCCATCCAACCCAGACCATTCTGTGAGTCTTTGATGTTTAGCTCACGACAGGAGGTAGCACACAAAGTGCTCCTCTGCAGAAGGACTCAAAGAATTACTTTCTCTTATTGAGGTACACTCCAGCAAAGGCAGCTAATGATACACAGTCAGATAAAACTCCAGTAGATGATGCATAAGAACAGAGTTTAAACGGTCATTTTACCTCAGTTACCTGCAGAATATTCCATCTAACTTAGCTCCCTGGGTCAAATGGCCGATTGCCTTAAACTGTCTATAATTTGGTTCACATTAGTGGAGTTGGGTAGATTCTCTCCGCCGGTGCATTATCCGTCTTTCAGAATGGGAGCGTTATTCTGCCAAGACCTCACATTTGGTGTTATTTTTCATTGTAGATATTAAATAAGCAAGTCGCTGCTTGTCAGGTGGCTCCGCTCCATGCTAAAAACAACGGTGTGAGCAAGGAGGAGCAATACAGAGCTCAGTATTTGACGGCGTTCACACAGTCCCATGTAGCTGCTAGCTTATGTACACCTCCTTTCTGTTGTTTCTGACCTAACTAGATCTGTTAATCCTTCAAACTAAAGTGCTTTGGATCGGATCTCCATAGCTTGTTCTATTGATCACTATTTAATTTCAATGCAAAATAGTTCCACAGGAAGAAATTTCTTGCAGTGTCACTGTGACCATTTTTTTGGAATCAATTTTTTGTCTGATTGATTTCTGTTGTTGGTTTTTTTAATAGTATATAATACTCTATATAAATATATTGTGAAATCTTTCCTTGCTTCTTCACAGAGTAGAAAAATAAACTTTTTTTTCATTTTCCTTAATTGATTTTTACAGCATCCTGCACATGTGTCGTGTAGGGCAGTTTATATCTGTGAGGTAGTGGAGAAGAATGTTCTTAAACCTGTTTCTTTTCTGTGTTTATCTATCCAAGTTTCTACGGGGAAACGTAGCAAAAATGAACTTCATAAGCCTCTTAATGATTTCCTGAGCACGGTATTAATGGGAGAGAGAACCTGTGCTTGAATTTCTTCTTGGGCTGGAGCAAAAGGGAGCGTGGATCAACCCTGGGAGTGGCGGCTGGATCTGGAGTTGCACCAGCTCCATCTTGGCATTCCTTGTCGTGCTAATCCCTCAATAATGTCGCCTTCCCCGGCCTACTTAATATATTTGCTGGTAGCTTATTATATAAATGAACACGGACTAAATTTATCTGACTTTCTAATGGAAATTGTAAATTCAATTATAATAATTATCTACCTATCTCTGTTATTTCTTTCTGCCTAATTTGCTTGCAAGAATCTAAGCTCTGGAAGGTTTTGTGCTTGTTATTTATAGCTTATATATTTAACGTATTCTCATTGTATTTGCGCCGTATCTCCTCTGCAGAAGCAGGTTTTCTGGGGTAATTTGATTGTTCTCTGATCAATATGGAGGGCTCATTTGTTTGAGAAATGCCTTTGATCTAATTGAACTGAGAATTATTGCCAATACGCTGTTATTTAAATTCAAAATGGATTTTCACAAATGATGCTATCAGCAGAGTCAGTTTTTATTCTAGTGATAAATACGAAGTTAAAGATTTCATCTGAGGGCAAAGCGCCGAGGAAATTTTTCTGGTTTGTGATGTATTTTAGAGGGGCACCTGGTTTATTTAGTTATGAAATTGAAGAAAGACGTGTCTTTAAGAAGGACATTGAGGTGTTGGAACGGGGACAGAGAAGGGCAACGAAGCTGGTTAAGGGATTGGAGAACACGTCTGATGAGGAGAGGCTGAGGGAGCTGGGATTGCTTAGTCTGAAGGAGAGGAGGCTGAGAAGTGACCTCATTGCTTTCTACCACCACCTTAAAGGAGGTTGCAGAAAGGCCAGTGTTGACCTCTTCTCCCGAGTAACTAATGACAGGACAGAAGTTGAGCCAGGGGAAGTTCAGTTTGGATATTAGGAAAAATTTCTTTGCTGAAAGAGAGTTAAACACTGGAATGGGCTGCCCAGGGAGGTGGTGGAGTCACCATCCCTGGAGGGGTTCAAAGAATGAGTAGATGTGGCACTTCAGGGTATGGTCTAGTCACCATGGAGGTGTTGAGTAGAAGGTTGAATTTGATCATCTTAGAGGCCTTTTCCAGCCTTTATGATTCTATGATTAATGTTATCTCCATGAGGAGTTGTTTGATGCTGTACACTGATATTCTGTAGACCACCAGCATTGCCTGAAGTTTGACTGTAACTAAGCAGTTCCTCAAAGATTTTGAAATGTAGGTCACAGTTGAATGTGTGAAGGTGAGTAACATTGATGGTCCAGCTCTTACATAGATACCTGAGTAGATTCAGGAGTTAATCTAACGTACCAGGTTAAGGACATATTTGGTCAGGTAGAAGAAATATTTAATAGTTCTTACGGTGATAATTAAGAGACAGATCAGCAGTGGCATTATAATTAAAAGAAAACCGATCAAACCTTCAAGTTTACGTTATAGTAAAATAAAATTCTTATTTTATCTGCTTTTGCTATTAGTCTTTTGACTTGGTTTTCTGACTCAGAGATCACTGAGTCCCACTCTACATCAGGAATAACTCGTTTTGAGCCTGCTCTGCAAAAATAAATGCTGTTTACTCAGCAGGGTGTTCTTGAAGTGTGCGTTTCAGGCAGCTGTGCCCTTTCAAGACTCAAACCTTTTAGTAACCTGGGTATTTCTTCAGAAGAACCAGGATAAACTTCAACTGAACTGCGAATATTGAAGTCTTCATTGCCAAACACGTTAGGTCATCCGTGAGCAGGAGACTTCGTCAGGTAGCCAGGGCACCTCTGGGCTCTGGTGCCGTGCTCTGGGTCCAGAGTTTCTTATTTAGTAGCAGATTAAAGCAATTGATTTCTGAGCTGCTGACCCAGAAAGCGTTTTGAAGCCCAGGAGGAAGGTGAGGCCACATGTCGCTGCATTGGTGGTGCTGCTGGAGAGGCTGGGGCACCGTGGCAAAATGGAGAGACAAGCTCAGGGCACGGCTTACCCAAGGACAGCTTCTGATCCCCGTTTGTTTGCTTTGGAGGACAGCTGAGAGGAATGAGGAAAATTGTACAGCAGTTAGGGAAGTGGGATACAGGAAAAATATTCCAGCAAACATCCATCCTTCTGCCAGTGTGCAGTCTGACCTTTATGCTCAGTCTATGATAAGTGAAACTATCTGGTAGAATCTCTGGATTTATAACTTCATGCTGGCTTAAAACCTGCTTTGAAGAGAGCGTTCAGGTACTTTAAAGATACTTTTCTCCTTCTACTCTCCGACATCTCTGGAAACCCCCAGTCGCTAGGTTGCAGGAGCACTAGGAGGCTCCCCGGGCTTCTTCTGCCTGTCCTGGCATCACCCTGGACTGCTCTTCTTTTTGGATAGCAGCTTGGGGTGTCTTTTCAAAGGATCAACCTTGTTTCCTACGTGCTTTCACGTGGTGTTATCAGTTGCTCGTGTACCAGTTTCTCACTGTGATTGGGAAATCATCGGTTAGGTTGCCGAAGGCTTCAGTGGAAGTTGGGATGAGAGTATCAAGGTTGCCTGTGCAGCACGTGCCGTGTAGCACTGAAGCATTTTGGATGTTTGAGCTCTTCTTGTAACGGTGACTGAGGAAATTTCAGAGACCATGGACGTCGTTGGGTTTTAAGTGTCCGTGTGTGGATCCAGCCGTTCAGCGCGGGGTGGGTGAGGTGGGACAGGTATGCTGAGTAGCGAACGAGTAGAGATGAAAAAGCTTCATCGTGCTTGGAGGAAAACAAAAGGCTGACTGAGCAGGGGAAGAATCGTAGGAAAAAAACAAACCCAGGGAAACATTTCTGAGCTGTGACACATCAGCGCAGCCACGGCGCGGCCATGGGAAGCGGCTGCAGAGCCAGAATGCTCTAGAAAACCTGACTGCAAAGTGCGGGAGCAAATTACGGTGTTCTCAAGCTCTTTCGGAAACAGATTTTATCAAGGGTATGATTGAACGTTGTGAAAAAACAGTCTTAATTTCCATAATGACTTCTTTTAATTCGTCCAATTAGCTGGTGAATCTAACTGAGGGTGCTGCCGTGTGATACACGAAGTGATTTAAAATACGTGTATTTGAACAGTCTGGCTTTGTGCTTTGAATATTTTAATGACGGCTGAATGTGTGATTGTAAATTGCAAGTTACTTACCTCTTTAAATGGCTCCCTTTTCCTTAAATTATTTGTGTTCTAAACGCGCAAAATGCGAAAACATAATGGAAAAGCAATGAAGCTGTTGGTTCAACTGGGCTTTTAAGCTCTGTTATGCGCAGGTGGCCGAGGGAAATCGGTACAGCCCAAGGAATCAATATCCTATCATTGTATGAAGTGGGGAATTATAAACTTCTCCAGTGCTTCCAGCAGATTTTTCCTGAAGTCCTGAGCTAATTAATCGCGAACCCTTGAGAGATATTTAGGTCGTCAAAAGTTGTGTTTTAAGCTAATGGCCAAGAGCGTTCGGTATTCATAGTACAAAATTCTGTGGAGGAGCTTTGGGGGAGCCAGAGGGCTACAGACTCTCGCAGTTATATAAGGAAACAGCAAATGCTTCAGAACTCCATCATTGCTAACGCCTCTATCAAAATTGGTTTCTTCCAGCACCTGCCACCTCCGCTCCCCAGCAAGACTCCCCCGCCTCCGCCTCCAAAGACGACTCGGAAGCAAACGTCTGTTGACTCTGGGATTGTCCAGTGAAGAAGGACGCGGGTTGTTTTGGTCCAAAGATAAAGCTGTAACAATTCATTCCCCTAAGTATTTTATGGTATATAATGTTTACCTCATCCAGGCGTGCAGTATCTAACATTTAGTGCAATGGCTCTAACTCCGTAAGAAATCCATTTCTAGCCGCGTGTCGGAAGCCACACTACATCACCCCTCTTTTTTTGGGGGGGGGGTTATACCCTCCCAGAACTTGAAAGAAATTTGGGGTTCTGCTCGAGGCTGGGAGGCGTTCCTCAACTGACAGTTCCTAAACCACCTCCCTGCTTCTCCTGGATAACTGCGGGCACATGGGTAGCTATGAAGATTAAAAAGAGAGTTGAATATTTGGTACCTAAAAGCATTTAGGTAGCTATGGAGTTTCAAATGAGCTGAGTGTTCTGTACCTAACCTCAGTGTATATAGGAATCGATGACGATATTCACCCGGGATTCAGCGCACCTTGGCTTCAAGGGGAGGAGAAGCTGCCGTAGGATTTCCCCAAATAAGGGTTCTGCCCAGGGCTAGAAATCAGACAGAGCTGATCTGTGCCGTGTGCCTTCTCTTTAATTGTTCTGCCTTAACGAATAAACCGGTGGCTAACGGGCTTTGTAAAATGAGGCGTCGGTGATCGGGCGTTTCCATTTTCATTCTTCTGGGTGGCGACCGGTGGGTAAAGCAAGGAAGCCTCGAGCTGCCGACGGGCACGAGCGTATAGGAAAAGAAACAGAGTAAGGAGATGGGAGACTCCTCCTGGTCGTCCTGAACCTGACGGTTGAGGACAGGAACGGGGAGAGCTTTTTCTTTTCTTCTTTCACGTGTTAATATTTCATGTGGATTTAGGATGAACTGAACGGAATCACTTTGTCCTTGTGCCATCATTCTGTACAGCGTTTGTATATATGATGGTTTTTAGAACGTGTTAATTTTTATGGTGCCTCCTGCTTTTCATGTAATAATGAATTAATGTACCCGCCAAGAACGCCTTACCTATTTTTAATTTCCTATTTCCTGAAAGTGTAAAAAAAGAAAAAAAAGAAGAAGAAGAAGAAAAAAAAAAGAGAAAAAAGCAACTTTTTTTTTTTTTCCAGATATTATGCTCTGAGAAATATTGGACAATGTTGGGGTGGGGCGTTGGGAGGGAGAAAGGAAACTAACTTTATACTCTAGCGTTTTTTATTGTCGGCACTCTTCTCGTTTTTTACTATCTACAATCTTTTTACTCTTACGGTAGATCGTTTTTAAATATACCACTGACTCAAAAAAAAAAATAAAATATTATTTTAAAAACTTGCCTAAGAAGATGAATACGTTTCCTTGGTCCTTTGGATCCTCGTTGCGGAATTTCAGGAACTGTTGCGCTTCATAGGGGGCTGCATATACACGTGATTTCTGGGGATTTTTTTCAGCACAGTTTTGAGGGAGTCTTTCGTCGCACTGCTGTGCTTATTCCTGCGTGGATGTGTCATGGAATCGCAGAATTTCCTACGTGGGAAAACACCTTTAAGATCATCTAGTCCAACCTAATGCTGAAAAGACCTCGACTAAGGGCAACGAAGCTGGTGAAGGGCCTGGAGAATAAATCTGATGAGGAAGGACTGAAGGAGCCGGGACTGTTTAGTGTGAGGCAGAGGAGCCTGAGGGGAGACCTCATGGCTCTCTCCAGCTCCCTGAAGGGACATTGCAGAGAGGTTGGTGCTGGGCTCTTCTCACAGGGAATTAGCGCTAGAACCAGAGGGAGTGGTTCCAAACTACAACAGGGGAGGGTTAGACTGGATATTGGGAAAAAAATGTTTACAGCCAGAGTAGTCAGCTCCTGGAATGGGCTGCCCAGGGAGGGGTTTGAATCCCCATCCCTGGATGTGTTTAAAGGGCGTTTAGATGTGGTGTTGGGGGAGATGGTTTAGGGGTGACCTTTGCAGAGCAGGGTTGATGGTTGGACTCGATGATCCCAAGGGTCTTTTCCAACCTCAAACATTCTATGATTCTATAAACCGTATCCCTCAGTAGTACCAAGATAAAACACACGTCAGCACTAGAAACGTTCCATCTTTATCCTCTGCCAATATCCATAATGACAGCGGACTTGTCTTCGAGGTATAAGTTAACCTGTTTCTGAAAACAGGTGAGGTTTAGGTAATATTTCCTCCCTCAAGTAGCTGCTCCACGGTGCCAGTAGCTGGCAGAAGCTTACCCAGCAGTAAAACAATATCGTTGTTACGAAGGCAGAAACATTTTCTTTTTCAGAAAAAAAAGAAAAAAAAGTGGCTCAAATGGGCAATTATATATTCCTGTAATTTTGCCTTAAACTGTCGTGTCTCTTCGGATCAAACAAGCACACTTGTTCTTGCAAAGCGAGATAACATCAGCTACCAGAGCGTCTCGAAATTTCCTGGTTGATATTATCCCGCAATCCCCTTTTTCGTTTTGTTATTAATACAATCTCCATTCAAGAGGAACAAGCCGGGAAGGATTCTTAGCCGCAGTCGATGAGATATTCTTTCCCTAGCCGATCAATAATGTATTACAACTTTAATTCTGTAAGTCTTTCATTTAATTGCGAGATGCGGTGGAGCCCGCTTCGGTTCCTGCGCCGGGATGCTGGTAAGTTTTTTCCTCTGTGCTCTCTCATGTGCTTTCTAAGGGGTAGGAAGAGGCTTTTGCTCTGGTAATGTCTTTGTTTTCACACCTCCTTAGCAAATTCCTGTGCTCACGCAAGTGTGATTTGGCCCTGCAAGACTCCTCAGACAAGAGCTGCCCTTTCAAATGGGGCTTGAGGTACAAAGTCTAAATCTTACCTGTGTGTCTGTTTTACAGATAACCAAACTGAGGCTGAGAATTGAAAATCAGACTCTGGGATTGGCTTTCAGGCCCAAATTGTCACCGATTTTACAACCTAACAGCTTCTAGGCTATAACTTGTAGAAAACTCAGCTGGAACGAATCATTACCCTCCTCAAAGTGTTGTAAAAACACATTTTCAGCAAATCCAGAAACTAATTCGGTTACAGTCGCTAAGCAGTGAACAACCCTGCGAAGGCTGTTACTTGTCCTGCGGCGTGCTCTCCTCCTTTCTGCTCCAGGGACCAGCTGGACCAGAGCATCCTGGTGCAATATGGATTCCTTGGGACATTGGTTGCAACAACACCGAGCCCGTGCAGAAGAGCTCGATATGAGGCCATACCAAACAAAAAAGGTAATTATTTTATTTTATCTGAAGCGGTATCACTTGCTCTGTCCTCCTCACAAGGGTCGGGGCGCGTGTGCCCAGGTGATGGGTCAAGGCTGCTTGCAGTGATGCAGAGGACAAGAGGTGCCGGCTGTGAAGTCCACATCCCGTCTCCTGCGCTACTCTGAGGTTGGTGAACGTGTGCTGGTTGGTGGATTCTGGCTCTTGGTTCTTCCCCTTGGGAGTTGGTGGTGGCTCTGATCTTAGAATCATAGAATTGT
>WEIS01081361.1:0-25911 GCA_013389965.1 Todus mexicanus
ACTAGGTGGTCCCTGAGGTCCCTACCAACCTGTTATACTGTGACACTATGATATTCTTGGCTGCTGATAATACGTAGCTTAGGCCATTGATATGTGTTGAATCAGAACAGGGAGAATCTAAATAACTCGTGTGTGTCAAAAGATCAGAGGGTTGGGGTTTTTTTTCCTTAGGTCCTGAGAAATACGCAGTGCAGCTAAAGGAAAATGCACATAAACCCCAAATCATGTAAAGCGTGTAAAAAAGGATACGCCTGAACTTATGTACTGCAACAACATAGCCCTGCCACTTTCATATTTTTGTGATAACTTATTTAATAAGATCTGTTGGGTTTGGGTTTTGTTGTTTTTTTTTTAAAGCGTACAGATGAATGCACTTATCTGTATTTACATCCCGCAAGGCAAAATAGAGTGTGTTCTTTCCATATGGTCATGAAGCTTACAGCAGTAATAAGTGTAGAGGGACAGGAGACCCTCTGGTCCTTTACAGTTTCTTCTGGGTGTTAAATTTCATGTAGAAAATATGGTTCTTATTGCAGTTTGGCAGGCTTGAGGGGAAAAAAAAAATCAAATCTTTTCGATGTTCCATCTAAAAGAAATACAGCGTGCCCAATTTTTATTCCTTTGCTGTCTCTTAGTGATAATATCCAGAAGTTATCGATTTTTTTTATATTAGGTTTGATCAAGGGGTCTGAAAACTGTTTATAAATATTTTTTAATTTTTTAGTGTCTTGCCGTGAGTTAGTTTTGTATTTTCTCCTTTTAGCTACAAGTAAAAGAACACAGCTAAAATAGCTTGTCTGAGATCCCTAAAGCAGGTCTAGGAATACAGTGATGTCTTACTGGTATGCTAATACATCCTGCTAAGCAAAAAATGAACTCACATCATCATGTAAATAGCATGTAGCACTTCTTAAAGCGTAACAACTGAGATGCTATGTAAAAATCCAACCCCCCAAAACAACACACTCGCCCAAGCCCCGACTTGACATGAACCTACATGATAAATAACTTGATTAAATAAATAACTGAATTTATTTTTCCAAGGAACATGTTCGAATTAGCTACCAAACATGAAATGACAAAGTACTTTTAAATTTGCTATCTCGACTTTGAAAAGTACCTTGATTAGTGGTCTTGAATGATGGAGTTCAAACTCCTGAGGAAATAGGGATGATCTGAAAAATACCATGATTTGGTAGACTACAGAATGAAATTGGTAAGTAAGTTCCTATGGGAAGCAAATCTAAAGAGAAAAAGGACGTCAGGGAATCTGTAGTTACTTACAGACAAAAAAGAGAGAAATGCTGAGGAATTCTACATCAATCTGCGTAACAACAGATAAACTATTTGCAAGCAGCTGGAAGATAACAAGGAGATAACTAGCAAGCCAAAGCGGTTTTGTCAAGAGCAAATCCTGTCACACCAGTCTCCCTTCCTCTTACAGCAGCTTACTGAGTCTTGTGGAGAACACCAGACGATGTGTCTTGAGTTCTTGTAAACTTTTGATGTCCTGTCTCATCTGCTGTTCCTAAAAGTCATCTACAGCCACAGGGCCTCAGTGAAAGGCAGAACTGGAGTAATTGCCAAGGATGCCTCTCTGGGTTTCCAGGGAAAATGAACCTCACAATAAATGGAAAGCCTTGGGTCCAGTGGTTTGGTACTTCTGGGGGCAACCTAGGGAAGGGAATAGCAGTTGAGCTGCAGGACACAGCCGTGGGAGGGACTGCCAGGGTATCGGCAGGCAGGTTTTGAGATGATCTTGCCAAACTGGAGAAATAGTCCAAAGAAATATGATGAAACGGCATAAGTGCAATATATTAAACTTCTGAAGGAGCAATCACCTGTATAAATTGCAGAATAGGAGTGTGGTTAGGTTGCAGCTCTTCTAAAATGGTTTGGGATTTTTCACGGGGCAGAAATGGAGCATGGTCAACAGTGGCGTACTGTGAGGAGAAGGCAAACATTGTGTTTGGCTGCGTCAACAGCAATAGAACCAGCAGGGTACAAGAAGTCGTCTGTCCCTCTGCTCAGCATGGGCGAGACCTCAACGGGAGGAATACTGTGCCTGCTTTTGGGAAGCATATCTTGGGAAAGGTATGGATCAGCTGGAGAAGGTCCAGTGAGAACAGCAAGAATCGTGGAGCTAAGAAAACACGACCCATGAAGATGAATGAACTGAGGTTGCATCACCAAAGAAACAACAACAACAAAAAGCAGAAGATATTATGAGTTGTTGGTACATAAGCTCCTACAGGGAGGAAGAGAACAGCTTATTCCCAATGCCAGTGATTGCTGGGACAACAGATATCCGGCTTAATTTACAGCAGAATAGATTTAATTTAGATATGAGGAAAAGACTTCCCAGGGTAAGGAGAATAAGTCCTGGGAGGCTGTAAAGTCTGTGCTGCTAGAGGTCTTTAGCAAGAGGTCTGGTTTACATCTGTTAGGGCTGGGTTTGGGGAGGGAGGTGGTCAGAGGGCTCTGCCACATCTATTTTAGCCTGGATAACTTGGTGACTCTAAAGGGACCCTAGAGAAACTAGCTAGTTCCTGGAGAAGCTAGTTAGTCATTGTGAATAGCTCCCTCACCTATTTCTTCAGGCCTGTACAAATACACGCGTTAATTAAAGCAGTAATAATATCATACCTAAATTGTTTCTCGCCTAAGACCTGATGGAGTATAAAATGTTTTTTGCTAGGAGAGCTGACGGAAAGCAAATATTATTCAGACCCAAATCCTGAAACCCTCTTCTTACAGAAGGAAGATGTGCACTGCAGGGAGGACAGCCGTGCTGTGGGTGGTTTTCACCTGTGGCGTTACTCTAAAAGCCCATTAGTCTTTCCTCGTAACAAACTACTGCTTTAGTTCTGTCCAAGGAGATGACAAATACATCTCCTTTATTAATCACATGAGTCACTCGAGAACAGCGAAGCATCAAACATTTTGGAAGGATTGAGTGCGTCAGGATCTCGCATGTTTGTTCTGTATCTGTGTAACAGCCTTTGATTCGCTTCTGACTCCCCAAGTAGTTCAAGTCTGCCAAGAAGCCTAATCACTCAACACCAACCCGCAGAACTGAATAGTCTTCGGTTCACTGTCGTTTTGAGTTAATACATCAGTGATGAGTCTAGTCCAAGAGCAGAGCGGGGGGGGGTGGAATAGAAATCAGTTTTCCAAAGTTGTGTGAGCCATTAAGAGGGGTAGCTCTGCTGGGACTAGTTTCCATATAAGTTAAATACCAGATATGAGGGGTTGTCTGTACTGAAAAATAAGTAGTCTGTCGTTCTACAGAAAACAGAGGCCTGTTTCTCTATGTACATGTGTCTAACTCACAATTTGGGCCCCAAAGGATGTGTCTGTTGAAAAGAGAAGGCAGAGATTGCCAAGAAAAAAAGACATGCCCTGCTCAAATAACAAGTATTACTTTCCCCTTTCTCCTTCCTCCTTCTCCCCAAATTACATAGATACACATACTACTCTCTCCCCCTTCCCCCCCTTTTTAATACTCAATTTTTTATTCAAATAGGCTGAACTGTAATCTCATGAGTCTGAGCACTGTATTTAGCTTTTCTTCCGTCCCCTGGAAACCCCAGTGTGTTTTTTTCCCCCCAGTAACTTCCATCTAACATCACCCTCTTTGTGAAGTCCACCGTTGCTCGCTGTCCTGCAAGGATCAAACTCAGCCTTTTAATATTTATTAATTAGACTTTAGGTAAGAAATTCCGTGTCATGTATAATAGTGTCAGTCAGTCGTGCCAGGATCACGCTCTTTTCCAGGACGCAGAATGTCTGAATTTTATTATTATTAGAATATATTATTATTATAGAAGGTTTTTTTCCCTTTTTTATTGGTCTGTAATGCATCCATTATACAAATGCTGCTTAAATATGGTTCATTATTGTGCTGCATCCCATGAAGGCAACATAAAGCTCTTCTGATGCAGAGGTGGAGTCTGACCAGCCACAGTTTCATTGAGTGTCTATCTGGGTACCCTGTTGCTGGGGTTCTCTGCGTGGCATTGTCCTAAAGGAAGAAAAAGGGACTTGGTCACCAATCAATAGATATTCATAGAAACCAGCTCCAAATCTAATTTCTGATACTTAACTGAAAGGAGCCTGAAAATAAACCTACACAAGAACAGTGAGGTTATGGGGCTTTCTCTCCAGCTGACGTGGGAGCACACCGATAATATTATGTACAGTCGTGGGCAAGTTAATACTAGAAATGATTTAAACAAATTGGAGTGAAAACTTTGAGGAAAAACATCAACATCGATTCCGTGGTTTGTTTTTATTTAGGGGAAATGAAAATGTGCTGAAGTTAAGAGGGATGATCTTCTGGGCGCTCGTGTTTGATCTGCGTTGCCCGCAGGGAAAGGGCTTGGACTAGATGATCTTTCGAGGGCCCTTCCAACCCCTAACGTGCTGTGATTATTTAGAGCAATGTGAAGGGAGACGTGAGGATAAACAGGAGGAAGGAAACACAGACAAGGAAGCCTCAGCTAAATTTCAGAAGCAGTTTCCGAAGAGTAAACTCTGCTGGACTGAATAATCTTGCAAGGGAGGTTATTGACGCTGCATTGCCCGAGATGTTTAAATTGGACTGGGCAGAACTACCGGGGAAGTTTTGGAATTTCTGGCAGCAAGTCCTCCTTGGCAGTGCCTTGGCTGTGCAGGTTGGTCCAGCACCTCGGGAAGTCAATGGGAGCCTTTCAGCGTGCTCTGGATCAGGCCTCTGCTGACTGAAGATGTTGCTTCTTGTTTGATGGTCTCAGTCATATTTCAATGTCTGCCCAGATTTTCAGGTTTCCTAGACGAGAGGATAGGGGCAAGTGGTGGGACCACATTTTTTTTTAATATGACATTAAAATAGATATTCCCCTTTTGAGGTAAGAATGTACCTTTTTTCCCCCTGGATTTTTCATAAACATATTTCAAACCTGCATCTATTTGATTAATGTGCAAGTTGCAAGATTTTTCTCTTTTCTTTTTCCCGTTTTTTATATTTCTCTATGCAAAGTCCCTGCAACATGAGCCTTGGTGGTCTTGAAAGAACCCCAAATATAGATTTGGTTGATAATGTGCAATGTAAATACAATTAGGAGCATGTGCCTTGCTTGCTTGTTTGTTTATTTTACTAACAGCAAAAGGTCTGCAGAAAAATAATGCATACCAAATTCAGATCACAGGAAGGAACTACAACAAATCCTTAGGTTTGGTAACTGGGATCGTGTAAGTGCTCTTAGTCTTCCAATCGCACAGCAATCAAGAGCAGTATTTTTAGTCTCACAGATTTCAGTCGCGCAGTTTGATCCCCCGATACTTCTCAGCCTCTGTGGGAAAGAGCTGTGCCATATTGTGATTTTCCTCCCTCGCTTCCCTGCCATATGTAGCTAATAGAATAATAGCTGATGGGACGGCTGTGCCGGGATGCGGCTGCCACACCGGAGGAAAGTCACGGGGCCTTTGGCTTTTGCTCTTCGGCTGTCTCAGCAAATCAGCAGCTTGACCAAGTTCTTAATATGTGAATCCCTTACACTAGCCCATGCAGCCTGCCTGCCGCTTAGCTTGTTGGCATAAAAAGCTGTTTCTTAGGTAGTTAAAGCTTTCCGCTTTGAAATTAGCTGTTGTTGGAGTTTATAGAAGTCTTTGGTATTGAAACAGTCTGTTTTTTTCCATTAAGAAAAAGGACTTAAATCTATAAAACCATATTTGTGTTCCGAGAATTGTTTGGAAAAATAGCAACTGGGGTGGGTTTTTTTTGTTGTTCTGTTGGGTTTTGTTGGTTTCTTTGTTATCCTCTGAGCTTTGGCACCATCGACGCTTTACTACTTATTTCTGCGGTAACTGGGAAGACACTTTTTCAGTCATTGCACAGCATGTTGCAGCTGCACAGAAACTGAGACAGCCCCAACTCTTCTTCTGCCTTGCCCAAAATCCACAGGGCAGATTTGTGGCCACCACTTTGGATCCTCTCCTGAGTGCGAATTCTTTCCCACAGCCGTTTAAGCCTTTCTAAATGTGTTTTTCCATTGGAAAGACACATTTGGGCATTAGACATGTGCTTAGAGTGTGTCTTCAAGGAGTATAAAAGAGAGGAAGAAAGTATTTTAAATGGGCACAGCAGACTCATTTCTCCTTTCCTTGGGGGGAGCATCTTCCTCAGGAGGCTCCGTGTGGGCTTCCCTTCAGGGGTGGCAAAAAACCCCTGCAAAGGGCCTTGTATCGGTGCTTGGGATGGCAAAATTTTACTGAAGTGAGCAAGTGAAGGGGTGTTCGGAGTTTCAGCCTAGAAAGGAAGCATTGTTCAGGCGCAGTGCTCATTCCATGCAGGTATTCATTTGCTGACAGCGCAAGGAGGGTTAGCAATCATCTGTTTTGTTAAATAACTGAACTAAAGCTGTGCTGTCCTCAGAGCACTGTGAAGCGATTTTCATACTGATTTTTGGCTAAGACACAGTTTTTTCCTGTCCTCTGGTGCTCACAGTTCTTGTCACTGTAAATACCCCAAAGTCTTACGATGTTTGACATCATTTTCCTCGTTACATTCCTTCTGAGGCAGGCAAAGCTGCTGTTCCCATTGAGCAGTGGAGACATAGGCAGGCTAAATAACTTTGTCTAGGATGACAGAAGACAAGAGAGATAATTATCCAAGACTCAAACCTTGATCTCCCCTTGCTCAGGTGGGCACTGTCACATCCAGGCCACTGGCACAGAGCCTGGAGGGGATGGCAGAACTGTTGGGGCACTTGTATTTCTACTGGTATAGTGGAAGCCCCAGGTCACACTGGTGTCAGAGAGTCACGATATCATGCCAGGTACGGAATCTGGGTTTCATACTCGAGATGTCAAAACACTAAAGGTCATGCAGACCCCCAGCATCCCCACCCCTGTCATCTTCCACCCAGTTCTGTACTTCCAAGCCTCCTATTTTTGCCTTGTAACGTGATTTGCCTCCATGAAGTGTTTCATTGCCAAAACATTTGAAGCCATGAGATATTTCTGGCAGAGTAGAAAAATGTAAATGGGCTCAAAACCCCAAAGGTCCAGAGCACATGTATTTCTACTGGTCCAGTCTGGCTCAAGGGAACTTCTGGATTCCCAGTACCGTCAGCTCTGACTTAACCACTGGTTCTGCCAATCTCATAGGTCTCCTTCTAGCTTGTTACTCCTACCCGCTGTGCTCTGGGTGGTAGAATCATAGAATCACAGAATAGTTTCTGTTGGAAGAGATCTTTAAGATCATCAAGTCCTCCCGTTCCCCCAACGCTGCCAGAGCCCCACTGCCCCGTGTCCCTCAGCACCACACCTCCACGGCTTGGAAACCCCTCCAGGGATCAGGGGGACTCCCCCCCTGCCCTGGGCAGCCTGGGACACGCCTGGGCAACCCTTGACAGTGGGCAAGAAATTGTTCCTCAGCTCCAACCTCAACCTCCCCTGGCTGGGGCAACTTGAGGCTGGTTCCTCTTGTGCTGGCGCTTGTTCCTTGGGATCAAGGTGTCTTTTTCCATGTTCCTCTGAGATACTATCCTCTAAGATAAGTTTCTCTGGTGGTTTTTTCCACAAGCTGTCCTTTTACCTGCTGTCACATCTTCTCCAGGTGAAACCGCCTCAGCCCACTGGCATCTTACTCCAAACTGTGCGAAGGACAAAGAGCTGGACCCTATTCCCTTTCAGGGTGGGCTTCAATCTCCGGTTAAAAAATTCTCATTTATGTGTTTGGTAGGCAAATATTTTGAATTTACCTTTTATTGCCCAATTATTTTTGAGGAAATCTGATTTTAGCTGGAAATCTTGAATTTACAGCAATGTGTTTGTTAAAGAAATACTTCAGTGAAGAGAGAATGTTCTTATGTGAGGAAATTGATGTTTCTCTCCTGCTTTAACTGCAGCTGCTTAACATTCAGGTGCTCCTCTCCTGTAGCTTTTGGTGTATCTGGAGTGGGACATTTAACCCTGTACCAGCAATCTCAGGGGTGTAGCCTGGAAAAAATGCAATCCAGCCCAGCAGTGCTTTTGGGAGGTACTTTCCCTGACACTGTTGCTTAAGTGCTGGAGCTTTTAAGTACGACACAGCAAAAACTGATGAGATATGGTGAAGTGTAACCATAGACATGAGCCACTGCTTATGAAATGCCACATTTTATGGTTGTTAATCAGCTGGGCAATACGTAACATGCAGCAGAACCCCCCCCCCCGCCCCGTTCCTCCATAGGATGTGCTTGAAGCAATTTCTTTGTCTCCGTTGGGTTAACCGTTGCTGTTTTGAGCACTTCGTGTTTTACATGTCCTGTTCTGCAGTGAAAAAGCAATGAATTATTTCCAACTTGTTATAAGCTGCTCTTATTCTGTCAACACAGGGTAGAAATCCTGGTCGCCTTTCTGCGTGACACAAATTTTCACACTTTCTGCTGTTAATGGAATTGCAACCGCTGCCAGATAATGGCCTGCTTTCTGGGCACGGGGCTGCCAACGGGCACATTATCCCATATTTTAAAATAATTGGCCTGTACACGTTACACAGAGTTTGGAACTGGATGTTGGAAAGCAGCGTTGCTTCTTGGCAGCCCTCCTTGGCACCAAGCGGCGCGCGTTTTTGTCCGCGGCGGTTCTGTTGAGCAGCGTGAAGAGGGTTAATGCTGATAACCCTGGAAAAGTCTCCTGGCTGCACTGCGGGGAATTGACCCAGCCTGGCTGAAACAGCGGGGAACTAATAGAAGTTTTCTGCTCTATTCAGAGCAGGGTAGTCAAGCATCTGAACTTCCCACCAAACTCTGGTTTCTATTGTACTTTTGATGCCAGCTTTCTGTAGCGCTCGGCTCTAAAAGACAAACATTTGCAACTCCATCTTCCCAATTCCGACTACACGGCGTTTAGTCTTAAAAAATATATCCATCTCTACCAACGCCAGCCTTATTTAAGCAGACTGCTTGGGGGAAAGGAGCTTTGCCCTTTACAACTACAAACATTGAATACATTTCAGAAGAAGGTATGTAAATAAACAGCGCGCACTAACGCTTCTATGCGGAGATAATTCCACTGGGTTAATCTTATCTCAAGTTTTCCTTAGAAGTAAAGCTTCCCATTTTTTTTTGGTTTGGAGTGGATGTCATTTTTATCTCTTTAAAGCACCTATCGCGTTGTGACACTCTATGGAAATGGCAAAGGCAGAGGACCTCATTCCTACTGTCAGCTTCTCTGAGCATTGATGTTCACTTCAAGTATTTTACATGAACGTCCCAATAAAAGAGAACAAAACTCGACTGTCATGTTAATGAAACCCCAAACTCTTTTTCCCTCGGCGACATTTTGCTTTATTTTTTTTCCCCCTCAATATCCATTTTGCTTTTGAACACTTTTTTTTTTCCTAAACAAAAGAACGCAGAAAAAATTGGTATTTTACATAGATAAAAATGAGGGTGAATTGTCTGTACACTGACAATACACTGTTGGGTGAATTGCTAAACTTAGATATTGCAGGAATTTTGTACGCCTCTGGGCTGGGTTATGGAACAGGGTGCAGAACGTGAAGGCCCGGGAGCATTTTGCGGAGTGAGCAGGGCAAGAAGGCAGCCCCTCTGTAAAAAAAAATGCATATTGCGTCTGGATCTACGAGTAACTCTTGACCTGGCCCAGACAACTGATTGACGTAATGAACAGGGGGTATCTGAGCTCAACTACTTGGCAGAAACAAAACTGCCTTGTCCTGACTTTCTGTGATCCCTCAGTTGGAGTCTTTTCGCAAATCATAAGGATGGAGACCCTGTGTTGAAAGACTGTCTGGTAAGATATTGTTGAAAAGAGGCAGGGGGAAGACAGTTTCTGAAGAATTTAGAGCCCCGTTGATCTACTAACCCCATTGAAAAGACTTGCTGAAGCAGAAAGTCCCCAAAGGGTTAAGTGGAGGCAGATGTTCAATGGACATGATAAACTATATCCCTTTCAGCTCTCAAGAAATATCTCATTTCTGCTGTGGAACGGAGAGAGCGCTCACTCCGTGTACCTCTTTATACCTAAATACTTTCTAAGGGCTGATTAAGTTTCCCTGATACCTGTTGTAAATATTCTCATTCCAAAAAAGAGAATAGAGCAAAGCTTTCTCCTGAAGGAGATGTGCTCACCAATTGGATGGTGGTGGGGTTTTTTTTCTCTCTCGTATATAAGGAAAAGTTAATTTGTTTGATAGCAGCAGGTAATTGTGTACAGCTGTCCCCAAGCGTGAGAAAAGAATATCCTTTTTGTTCCTCCTCCCCCTTACACCTAGACAAGCTCAGATTCCTGTGCTGTTCTCCTCTCCTGGAGCAACGCAGCATCTGAGCCGCCTCATCCATCGGGGCTGCGTTTGCTCTTTCTGGGCTTATTTTATGTACAAGCCGTTTTCCGTTGTCTCCTTGTTCCCCTTCCCCTGTTCCAGGCAAACTGACGGAGTCAAACTCAGGCTTGTGGCAGCTTCTCCCTTGTCCTTCCCAGCCGTTAACACGTGTCTCCTAGTTTTTACTGGACACCCTGAGAAGGTTGCCAGATGACGTGTATGGAAATATTGATAAGGTTAATAGGAGAGCAGGAGAAATATTAAAGTCCTGATTTATAGGAGGACATCTGGCAAATCCAGAACCTCTTTTGGTCTGTAGGTGAGCGCTTAAAACTTCTTAGGATGGGCTTGAACACTGTGGGAGCTCCTCTGTCCTTCGCAGTGTTGTCCCCTCGCTCGCGGCAAGTATTTGGTGCTGTGTGCCCAGAGCCACAGCTGGTTTGGGACAGAACTTGTTTGGGCTTCATCTGGCATGGCGCAAGAGTTTATTTCTGTTGCTTCCTCTCCCCTTCCGTTTCTCCAGCACTTGTAGGCTTGGTTGCAGTTAGTTTTCTTTTCTTATAGTAGGCTTGGTAAAAAAAAAAACCTAATAGGACATTTTAAACTTAAAAAAAAAAACGGGGGGTGTGTGTTTGTACAATTTTTGGAAGGACTGACTCATTTTTACTCGGTTTTGTGTAATTTATTTAAATCCGAAATATTGCCGCACATGTTAACATGAACAAAAGATTCCAGGAATTTTTCATTTACCAAAATGAATTTTAATTTATCAAAAGCTCCTGACATCTTGAGGCAAGCACGATGCGTTCTTTGTGTTTCAGTCTTAACGCTGGCTCCCAGCCACGAGGCTGTGAAGGATCGTTTTCACCCGAGGCCTCTTGTAGTTGGAGGAAATCAATCTTGTGTGATACAAAATGCTTGAGCATTGGAGGCATGTCCATCTTCAGGAACTTCAAACTCATTCCCTTCCTTTCAGGGACTTGGCTTGAAGGCAAAGGCTGAACTCTCAGCTTGTCCAAGAAAAATGAACAAGCCTTGTAAAGATGCTTTCTCCTCTGACTGGATGTCTATTGAGCTGGAAGATATTTGACTTCTCCCTGGAGTAGGGAAGATGTGGGTGGCCTTCAGCAGAGATGAGGCTGCCGAACAATGCGACCATTGTTTGAGCTCCTCCAGGAGGTAGCAGAGTGTTTCTTTAACATGGTGGTTCAGTTTCTGGTGGGCTGGTAACGCTGAGGCCTTGCTTTTTGTCCTGTAATTATAACAGTGCTCGCTAAAGTTTTCTCCCTTGCTAATATTAATTAATCAGGAATGTCGATGGGATGGTATCTGCGTTATTCTTTCTTCGTGTCCAAGGGTAGGAATCTTTGCAGATCTGCGGGCCTTTGCCGAGTGAAGTTGGCTCAGGCCTTCTGTAATTACTCCCTTTTCTCCTTTTTTCCTTATTACAACATGTTTAATTCGGGAAATGATTTAACACAGACTCCTGTTCTCTAGCTGTGGTTTCTCTCTGCTGTTATTTGGGGCAGAACCGTTGTGTTCTCTGCTCAGGAGATGGGAAGACACCTGACTGAAGGCCTCCATGCTGGAAGCATTTGGGTTTTCTAGAGATAATCCACAGTTTGTTCTGCTTCTCCACAGCTGCTGTTTGGGGAAAAACTGTATTTCCTTCAAGTTGGTATTAAAATAAGCAACGAAGAAGTCTGCTTTCTCTTCTCTGGCTTACATGGCGTTTTACCTTATAAATCTTGCGTTTGAAGCATGTGGAATCTGGAGCAGTACCCACGGCGACACCTTATGCACACATGGCACAGCTGTAAAGCTCCGAGAGGTGAAAATCCGGATGGTCACTGCCGTGCACACAAAACTCTGGTGTGCGGCAGGTCTGAGATTTCACGCTTCCTCTCCCAAGTTCTGCTCGATGCCGAGTTTTGGGGGGTGTTGGGAGTGGACTTTTTTTATTTGTTTGGCTTTTGCTTTTCAAATAAGGTTAAGACTAAGCAGCAGCTGCTGCTGGAGTCATTCAGAATGAGTCATAAGGGGGCGTAGAGATGGAAAATAGTTTTAAATAATTGCAGTTTGATTAAGAAAAACATACACATCATTTTGAGGTGATTCAGGGCACAGCGAATGTGTGGCCCTGCTTTCTCAGGCATGCAGAGCCTGTACCTTTCTCCAGAGTGTGTATGATTGAAGATGCTCTGGACTTCTGCTAAATATTTGACCCCAACATCCCCTTCACAGAGAATGCTGTGCACATGGTGCTGTGTTTCACAGGGAGGACAGGAAGATCCCCTTCAAGATTATGCTGCGGAAGGGCTGGAATCAGAGCAAAGGGCTCACTGCTGAAGGTTGGATGCTTTGCTCTCCTAGTAGGCTAAAGGCATCAGAGTTGTGCTGTTTGTGTTATGAGCTACGATTCGTGATCTCGCAGAATTCTCTGGGCTTTGCTTGAGCTCGTGCTGTGCTTCCGGACTCTGCCACGTTATGTTACTGAGGGAAAGTTCAGTGTCTTGGTGTTGCCACCTGAAGAAGAAACACGACGACTCGAGCTGTTGTTTCTGAGAACTCAGCCTGTTGCTTTCTGTTGTTGTGGCAGATCTTCATAAACCCTCATCTCTGTGGCTGGAGGTAAAAGTAAGAGAACTGAACAATGAAACAGGTGTTATTAAATTTAATTTATTACACGAGAGGACAGACTTGATGATGCGCTTCCCATGGGTTAAGGAGCTGCTGCAACTGGGTGGAAATAGAGAAAGGTGGAAATAGCACTGCAGAAAGTACAGGTTTGTTAGATTTCCCATAGCAAAAAGGTGAGGAACCTCGTCTCTTCTCCAGTGATTGTCCTGCTTTTTTTATTTGACCTGCTGTTGAAGACACGATCTGCAGGGTAACTGATGGCTTTTCTTTGCTCTGGGTGGGAAGTCACTCAGCTGCAAAATCATTCAGTTTTGGGGCCCTCACACCAAGAAAGTCATTGTGGGGCTGGAGCACCAGAAACAGGCAACAAAGCTGGGGAAGGGTGAGGAGCGGCTGAGGGACCCGGGCTTGTTGAGCCTGGAGCAAAGGAGGCTCAGGGGAGACCTTCTGGCTCTCCACAACTCCCTGACGGGAGGTTGGAGCCAAGGGAGGTCAGGCTCTGCTCCCAAGTGATAGGACAAGAGGAACCGGCCTCAAGCTGAACCAGGGGAGGTTGAGGTTGGAGCTGAGGAACAATTTCTTGCCCACTGTCAAGGGTTGCCCAGGCGTGTCCCAGGCTGCCCAGGGCAGGGGTGGAGTCCCCCTGATCCCTGGAGGGGTTTCCAAGCCGTGGAGATGTGGTGCTGAGGGACACGGGGCAGTGGTGCCCTGGCAGCGATGATCTCGAAAGTCTCTTCCAACCTAAATGATTCTATGATTCTACGATGCTATGATTGCTCTTTGTCTGCTCATTAAAGTGTTTCTCTGGACTGTTATAGTGGAGGATGTGTCACAGTGCCCGCCTACCACAGCTTTTTCTTCTGCTATTTATTTCCCACAAGAAAACAATGGATACGGTGGATAAATGAGCAGGGACATGAACATCAGCATTGAGTTAAATAAACAGGGACTGATGGTTCTTTTTGCTGTGCTTGTGTCGGATATGTTGGGTAAAATGCCATGGCATTTGGATCTATTCTTTCCTTCCTGCCGTTGAAAAACATCCCTGTTACTTGCCCATCTGCAGTGCTGGATTCACAGTAATAATTCAAAGAAGTCGTACGGTGAGATCACGTGTTTTTAAAGCCTGTTGCACATGCTAGTTGAAGCCCCCAGCCTTCGAATGGTGGGTAAGCCCTAACCTCTTCTCACTGCTGCCGAAGCGGAGCAGTGACTTGCCAAGGGCAACAAAGGGAGTTATTGTTAAAAGCAGCTCGAGAAACTGGAGGCTCCTGGCTCCAAGGCCGGTGCCCCGACTCCCAGGCACGGGACACGATTTACCAACATGCAGCCTGAGTTTAGCAGCTGGAACGTCGAGCGTTTGTCATCATTAGTCTCACTCCAGCAGCCTGTAGATTTTCCCTTTCATTATTTTCTTCCTGAAAGCTGTGAGCAGCTCCAGCAACTCTTGTGAATAACTCTCATCCTATCAAAGCGAGTTTCTGGTCCAAAGCGCTGTTTATTTTCACAGCTCCGCCTGGGCTTTAATGCTCACGAGGAGTCAGGAGTGGCTTCATTGTGCTTCTTGGCCAAATGGACAAACAGCAACGGTGCCGGCGCTCGGACGAGGCGCATTCCTCGTGTTATTTGGCAGTGATAAGGATCTGTTAAGCTACCAGGAGAATTGTTATCTGTTATGCTGATTCATAACTTGATTCCTTCCCAAGGAACTCATTGATTCGAGAAATCCTGTGTGGAGCAGAGTGCTGTGAAAAGACCCAGTGAGCACGTGCTGTTCAAGGGACGGTCACCTAAAAATGAAGCAAGGCTGTGCTCAGAGCCTCTCTGGTGATTCTCCGAGTGCTTTTTCCAATGGGTTTGAACTGTGAAGCTTGAAGTGACAGAAGTGCTGTAGTTATCGACATACATTAAGAGGCAAATGATATTAAAGGTAACACAGTGGGGGTTTTGCTGGTGTCGTGTGAACAGGAAAAAAATCCAGTCGTTTTTAAAGGCAGTATTTGCAAGCGGTGCTTCAAATGCAGGGAGTGATGTAGTTTTGAACCTTTTAACCTAATATTGCTACAGGTACTACCTATACTTTTCCTTAATTTTTTTTTTTCTATTAAAAGAAAAGCAATAAAAATTAGGAAATTCACATAATAACTTGGGCATACCTCTCTTTCTGGAGATAAAACAAATGGAGACTGTTTCAGATGGAGAACTTCTCTTCACATTATTTAAATTGAGATTTCTACGACTTCGATTTGTAAGACTGATTTTATTCCTCCTGCTTGATCAATCTGGTATTACAGATGCTTACGTTGAATTCTTAACCATTGCACATGGTTTGCTTGTAGGTTGTTTGTGTAAATAAGCATGACAAAATCCAGATCTGTTATTAATTACAGATTAACACAGCTTTGTATGATCCAGCAGTCACAAAATCTGAATGTCTTATGTTCAGCCCGATGGGTTTCTCCTCACAGATTGTTCCTTTTCATCTGTAGAAAAAGGAACATGGATCAAGTCAGGTAATGCCCAACTTCTGCGTTCAAGTTGAGTGACTTGTAGTAGATGGTTTAAAGGGAATGGTAAATATTGGGGTTTTTTTTAATGTGAGGAAAGTACCTCTTTATTGTAAATTAAGACATGATGGGAAGGGACGCTGCTTCATTTTACTGCAATTTGCACAGGGGTGCAGAAGTCGTTTAGTTTTCTTTGGAGGTCAGACTGAAGTGCGGCGGTGAGATCTCATTACTGATTGCAGAGAAGTGTTTGCATGAAAGTAAAATATACCTGCTTTTGTGTTCACTTTTCAGACAGTACCAGCATGGAAGTATCAGGGTCACGGTTTCAGCTAATTAATGCAATTTAGAGGCATATAAACTGAAATCCCGTCTTGTTTGCGTGAGTGTCTTTTGCCCTGCCAGAGACATTTCATCAACCACCAGTTTTATGCCCAAATAATTTTAACGCTTCGGGTTTTGCACATGTGACTTTTGTTCCTGCGTAGTTTTGAAGTGTGGAATCGCCCATATGATGATTAAGAAATGAACTCTGAAGAAGTTGTAGACAACGAATGTGTCTCGGTGTGTCCGCCGAGGAGCAAAGAGCGCACGTTGTGGGTGCATTGATTTAAACAGGAGTGATTTAGATCCTTCCCAGCAGTTCCTCCTGCCTCTATTTGTGTGGCTGTTACTGTAGGCTCTGAAACCTCAGCGTGTACGTTCCTGCGCTTGGTATGATGAGGAACAATCACTGTTGGTGTCAAGTCTTGCTGCCCAAATAAAGGGAGGACATGTGGGTTATACGAGTTAAACCCCTGTTAATTCTTCGCAATTCAGAGATGTAACGCAAAAATTACCCAGCAGGAAACAGCAGATTGTTTAGATTTATTAGCCTGAGTCTTAGGCTGGCTGGAGCTGCTCTCTTACGGTCCTAGCAGAAGTGGTGGCATCCAGCAAAAGCTTGCAGTAGCACTTTCCATTTTAGCAATCCTTCTTGCAGTTAAAAGTCTAGGACCGCAGTCCCAGTCCTCCTCACAGATTGGAAGTCATCAAGTGGTTTCAGCAGTCTGTTAATTGGAGGATGTAGTTAGTCATGTTTAAGAGCCTTTTCAGTTCTAAAACATAGGCCAGGGGGGCATCGCGATTTCTTTGGCATGGCGAAACTGTTGATTTCAGCAGAGCTGGACTTAAGCTTCAGGTTTCTGTCTAGAAAGGTCTTTTTCCTTCTCTCTGTGGTGTGTTTAAATAGTACTGGCATTCAGGTGCAGCTATTGTCTTGTGCTGGGGGTGATCACTTTCTACCCTGATCCTCCCTTGCTTTCAGAGCCAGGAATCCCACGGTCATCAACTTTGCTTGCATTTCTTTAAAGATACAGGAGAAAAAAAAATTGGAGGTGTGGAGGATTTATTTTATTTTATTTTACTTTAAAAAAAGGATTGGCATAATGTCCTCACCTTTTTCACCGTTGGCAGCAAGGTGTTGTACAGATGGAATAACTAAAGCTGAGCTCTTGGGTGGACTCACCCTAAATTTCCCTGCCGCTGATGCCAAGAAGATGCCTCCCAGCGAATGTGCCAGTTGTGCAGACAGAACACTGTCCTGAACAGTCTGATTGAAGCATATCGATGACTTATCCTGAATTTGTGGCAGCCTCTTAGGCACAACAGTTTAACAAATATTTGACCTACCCCAGGAGCTTTATTGTAGCTTAGACAGTCTTAACTCTGCAAGTCAGCAGATACCGACCCAGCAAACCGTTGATACTTCTAATTTCACCTTTTCTGAGTTTCTATCAGCAGTCTGAGCCTTGCTGGAGTGGCCGCCTCCCTCCTCCCCTGACAGATTATTTAATTGTGGTCAGTTCTGGATAGTTACGATTTATGATCTGTTGGTTGTGTTCATGAATGCTTTGNTAGAAATGGGTCTTTCAGAGCCTCCAACTGTGATGGAAAAAAAGGTGAAAACTCATCTGGGTAGTCTCAGACAACCAAAGACCTCACTGAGTCACATCAGTGGCTTTGAAACCAAGTCCCTGCCAAAGCACTGCTCTTCAGTGGGTATTGGATGTTTGTGGAACCGGGGTAGTTTACAGGATTCCTGTGAGATCCTTGATCACTTAACAGTCCTTGGGTTCAGAAGACAACCACAGGCCTGCCAGGCTGACCCAAAGCTGAGAGGCTGGTCTCTGATGGTGGCCAGTAGGCGACACTTGGGAAACAGCCTAAGAAACAGCAGGAATAGAATCCTCCCAGATTCAACCTTCTTGAGTTGAGAGCAGGTTATTGGTTTTGTGATGCGACGGAAGAAAAGCTGGTACAACAAAAGAAAAGAACGTAGGATATACTCTCTACAGCTCCCTGAAGGGAAGGTGTAGACAGGAGGGGGATGGGCTCTTCTCTCAGGCGGTTTGTGACAGGACGAGAGGGCACAGCCTGAAGCTGCACCAGGGGAGGTTTAGGTTGGACATTCGGAAGCTCTTCCTCACAGAACGGGGGATAAAACCCTGGGCTGGGCTGCCCAGGGAGGTGGTGGAGTCACCGTCCCTGGAGGTGTTTAAGGCCAGACTGGATGCCACACTTAGTGGCAGGGTTTAGCTGAGTGGTGGTGGTAGGTCATAGGCTGGACTCGATGATCTCAGAGGTCTTTTCCAACCTTAATTATTCTATGATTCTATTCTATATAGGGATATAATAAACCTCTTGTAAAGGAGTTAGCCTAAAAGAGGGCACGTGGTTTCGTTTGGGGAGCAGCGAGAGCAGTCGGCTTGTTGATGCAGTAATTTGTGCATTTAAAAGGATTCCGAGTCGGTAGGAAGGATTTTGTGCGTGAGGCATTAACTGGCTCAGGCTGCCTTCCAAAGGTGGCGTTCGCCAGCGCGCCTCAAATGTGACACAGGGAACCCTGGAAACGAGGTGATGTAAGTGTGAGTTAGCCAGGCTGGGCTAGAGAAAGTCCTGACCTGTGAGATGCTTTACAAACGTACGAGTAAATTGGCTACTTGTGGGCTGAGAACAGTTGGATTTTTCAAAGCAAGAGCTGTTTCCACAGGATGCGGCTCTTTGATATGTCTCAATTATTTTGTTTTTCTAACCTAGAGGAAGCTTCGAGGACGTAGTACCTGCAGAGCTGCTTTTTTTGTGGAAAGCCAATCTGATAGCAATAAAATAACAACCGCGGCGAAAGGAACGCTTTAGTTTCTTGTGTGAGTGTGTAATATTGGGTATAACTTTCATCTGCACTTCCAGTAGGATGCGAGTAATAAAAGACCAAACACTTGCTTTGTCTCTACCTAATAATCAACGCTGATAAACCAACCTAAACTTTTAAACTGCAGGCGAAGAAAAAACCAAGTGGCAATACCCTGGCTAAATTTGGGATATTTTATTACCTATTTTGAAGAAAACATTGCTTGAGTTACTCCAATGTGCGGCTGTAGTGAGAAGCTGCGTACTTCATTTGAAGCCGATTACTTGAAACGTCGAAAATATTTGACGAAGCTTGCGCTGGGTTTGCGAACTCATTATATAGAAGTGACAGTAGTTTAATTAGAAAACTCAGTTTGTATTTATGGAAAGTGTTCACATGCTGTCTTTTGTGAAAGCTGAAGAATTCGAGAAGGAACACAGTGTTTCCCACAAACCATACATCTCCTCAATTCCACAGTCTCTCAGCAGCTGGACTAAAAAGGTTTTTAATACGAGTTATGTGTTTAATTAGGGCAGGGAGCCTTGGCAGATCTTCTGACTTATAGCTCATTTTAAAGTCTTCCAAAGAAAAAAAAAAAAAAAAAAAAAAGAAGAAGAAAAAAGAGGAAAAAAAGAAAAAGAAATCAATCCAATTTGGTTTAATTGTCATGTATGAATTAAGAACTCATTTTTTTTTTCCACTTCACAAAGATATCTTCTCTGGCCCCTCCTGATGGATTGCACAGGGCAATTACTTCCAAATGAGGAGCGCCGGGCTGGAATTCAGCAGCAAGTTCTCATGGTCTCCCAGAAGGCCCCGCGCTGCACATCTCCCCATCGCAGCCCTGTGGTTTCGCAGCGCTCTACAAGCATTTGCCTCCGCGGTTCCTCCCACGAGACAGTTGCCCTGCCCAGAGAGAAGGGCTTCTTCCAAAAGCTCAAACCCTCTTGCGAGTGGCCCGCGGGTAAGAAAATCTCTCGCAGGAGATTGAGTGTCCATCCCTGGGTGTTCAGCAGGAGGCAGGGCCAGGCTCTCGCAGGCTCTCCTTGGGGGTTCTCCATTGCTCTTCTCCCCTCTTCCAACTGGGAAATCACTTTGGGTAACAGAAATGTATTCCCTTTGTTACCAGTTCTGCGTGGGAGAAGATTTGGTCTGACAGGATCGAAATGAACGGGTTTCAACCACAATAATTTAATGCCAGAGTACAAGTTGTCTACCAGTTCCTTCTATGAGCTTGGTAACAAATCTCAAAACGAATTGGAAAGAGGAGAGTTGCTTCAAGCTGACCGAAATGTCTTTAGTGTCTTCGCGGGGAAACGCGCAGTGGATTTGAGCTCTGGGGTTATTACACGGATTGAGAAAAAAATACCCATGTTTCTATCCCTGTCTCTCAGCAGCCCTCATTTTCAGGAGGTAGGGTTGAGTACAGCTAAGGATGGATGATTCTTATTTTTTTTTTTACATCTAAAATAGGCAAGCTCCGGGGGTTGCAGAGGTTAGAAGCCTCATTCATTAACTGCCTTTAAAGAACCACCATGTGTCACTGGGCTGCTGGGAGGCACCGGTGCTGCCTCGCTGGCTCCTCTTTGCCCTCAAGAAGCCAAAATGTTAAACTGGTGGAGTTTCCCAGATCTGCAGAGAAATTCTTCGCGTCTGGCCTAGATGTCTAACTAAATTTGGTATGTATCTTGTGGGCTGGGGCAAGTGCTGGAAGCTATTAGAAGGCTGAACAAAAAGCTCTATTCAAGGACTATCGCCTTCCTGCCGGGGTAATCCAAGTATCAAAAATTTAAAAATATGGGGTAGGAGACTGCGGCTGCCACAGACGAGGACTTTGAAAGGTGTCTAGAACATCCACTCACTTGAAAATGTTGCTCCTATGGTATATGATTAATTGGAAAAACGCAACAAAGAAGCCCAATATAACATATACATCTACATCCAATTAAATCAAATTGAACACTTTTAATAAACCGGAGTTGCAAGCTGGTAAAAATTTTCTCTTGTCACTCAAAGTTAGGACAGGAAAACATTTTTCTTTCCCTTGAAATAGCTGTATTTATTATATCTGACCTGCTTAACATTGCTGGTTTTACTTAAGAACTAGAAAGAAACAAATGCTTTTCATCGTTTGATGCCTTTTTTGTAGCGTGAAATTGTGTTACCAAGAAAAATAATGTAGAAATGGTTTCCAAAACACAGCCCAGAATAATCAAATGTTCCTTTTTTTATTTTTTTTTTAAATGAAGCTGGTTCATCCTAATTATTTGAATCTATCATAAATTATTTACTTTCCGAACAGCAGCTTGTTCTCATTTTTAAGCTTTAAACCAGCTATGTATCACTTTTAGTCTTCAGTAGTTTCTGCAGGAAAGGTGAAAACTCAGTTGAGAATACTTTTAGTGCTTGGAGAAAACCAACCCGTATAAACCAATTCAACTTCCAGTTGCATTATCCAGTCTCTTGGTTGCTTTTAGTTGCTTCCTAAGGAAAAAAATCTAGATGGCAAAGAGCCGCTGAAGTCCATTCTGTGCTCAGTTTACTTTGAGTGTATACTTTCGGCTCTATTTTTTGAGCTATTTATACAGATTTTTGGGGGTGTCTTGTACTGTAATGGATTTGCCTGAAGAGCAGACCCTGCTCCTTGCATGGCTGAGCTAAACATCTTCACTCATCCCTCAGCCAGAAGCGTAGGTTGTTTATATGATTTGTCTTTCTTTTTCCTTTAACCATTTCATGTTCGCCAAGGAACAGTGCAGCTGGTATCAGGCAAGGAAAAAATCAGCAGCGTTGTGGCCCCACAAGGCAGATGTTGAGGGTGTTGGAGTAAAGCAGGAGGATTCCTGATGGGAATCACAGGAAACCAGCAAAGATAAAGGAGTCAAGACCTTGGTAGGCTGGGTTTGTACATACAAAGTTGAATCTTGCAGCAGATCCTTTCCTGGGAAAATCCAGATGCCCAAGGATGCTCCCAGAAGGGCCTGATTCTTTCCTTTCCAACCTTTTTCCCCAGTCTGCTGGCCAAGCAAATCTTGAATGAACATTGGATTGATTGCTTATTTCCAGCCCTGTTTTACTAGCGCGCTTTAAATAAGCGAGATGAAAATTCACTGTTTATTTTACACCTTCAATTTGCTTGTCTCCCTGGGGATTTCGAAGTGAGAAATGCCATCTATTCTGCGTTACTACCCCATTCTCATGCTACAGAGTTTGTTCCTGTGTTTATATTTCATGTTATCCTCACACACACAAGAAAAGTCTTCCTTTTTAAGGTCAGAGCTAATGTATTTACTGCCTATGGCCACTTATTTCTCTCTCTTGCAACCCTTGGAGGTTCAAGGGCAGCTGAAATCACATAAACTCTGCTTGTTGTAGGGCAGAGCCTTTATGCTTACCCTGCCTTCTCCAGCAGGACTGTGAGCTGAAGCTTGCTCAATAGTCATCTTTCCACTGGCTCTAGTAAGTGGTGGATTAGAATATTGAAGTTGGTTGAGACAGAAGGCTCTAGTGCATAAATTTCTTCTATTTTTCTTCCATAAATGGCCATGAGCTGTGCTACCAATAAAATGATAACAGACTTGCATTATAGAGCTCCTTTTATCTGCCAACTTCAAAGCGCTTCCAAGTTTGCATCAGGTTCCCAGCTTTCTTGTTGGAGAAACTGAGGCACGTGGAAATCTAATTCAAAATAACACAGTGCAATAAATAGCAAGACTGAGAATAGCACTCGACCTTATTTTCATTCATAGGAATTATCCTTTGCTTTCATTATTTTTCGGCTGTCCGGAATCACACCCTAAGTATTTTTTGCCAAATCTATTGATGCTTGAGAACAGCATTAGAGAGAAGACAGAAGTGAAAGCCCTGCCTGCAGACTTTATAAATCTACCATTTTAATGTACAAAGGGTGGAGATCTCCTATTTCCATTATATCCTTGCTCAGTGTCATAACATAAAAATCCTGCATAAACCATAGCGAAAGCTGTGAAAACCGGGAATGTCTTAAGCTGTTCCTTTCCAAGTTTCCTCCTTTATTGTCTGCTTTTCTCTTTGTCCTTAGTAGCTTCCCTGAACCATGTTTCTCACTGCTGCTTTCCAGGATTTGCATTAGGAGTTGCAGCTAGACGGACGTAGAGTCACAAATGCAAAGTCTCTGATGTTAGGGAGTTAAAACTGAGGTGATTTCATACCCTGAACTCAGGGCGTTGCGTGATCAGAGAGCACCAACACGATCTCAATTCTCAGAGGTTCATCCTTAGTTAGAAATTGGAGGTTTTGGGTTCTTAAAATCCAAATTAAAGCTATATATCAAATGACATTTGTCTTTGAAATTCCTGCATAATGGTCTTAATACCCGTTTGGCTTTTTTTATGCTTCCACTTCACTTGGACCCATGTGAAACATGTTCTTTCTCCGGATTTTTTTCCCAAAAGTAAAATACTCATTTGGACAGAAGATTTGTACTTTTGGCTGGAACGAGAGTCGTAGACTGAGCTGATTTTACAACCATCTGACTGAATGGATATGGTGCCAGGTTCTTTTTAGAGACTATATTCTCACAAATTAAAAAATAAATCAGAAAAGAGCTGAAAATGTGCACAGAACCTGTGCAGAAAGGAGAGCAGAACAGCTTTTGTGTGTTTCCTTCGCTTCAGATGAGACTTTAATTTCAGTTAGTTTCAAAATGATTAATTTAAGCCGTCCCTTGCAAGCTACAGCAACTTGGAATGATTACAGTTGACGTAAAACTCGAGATAACGTTAGAAAAATAAGACTCCAAGTCTTACACCTTCCACAGTCCTGGCTGGATATGGTTGGAAGGCAGATTTCTCTTTCCTGCCTAAATGTGGGGAATATTTTTGGTTGATTTTTCCATCTGTAGCTCCCACATTGGTCACTTGGAGAGACAGGTTGCTGGGTTGGAGAGGCGATTCCTGTATTACTCTTCTTCCCGTTGGGTCTTGGCAGTTGCACATTTTTCTGTGCATGAAACTGCCGGAAAACTCTTATTTTGTAAAAGTCTTTATGTACTATTTCTGTAATATCAACGTAAGTCGGAAGATTAAAATTCTGTTGGATCTTAATAATTCTGAAGTAGAAAATGGCAAGGTTTCACCTACAAACTAGAGGCCAATAGATTTGACTGCTTGGCTTGAATTTTGTATTGCAAATTGAAATACGTGAGAAACGGGAAGAGCTGTAATAATTCAGTGTTTGACTCCTAGGCTTATGGCAATCTGTCGTAGCTGGAGGGAATCATTTTTCTCCCGGGACAAGCGGTTTGATTTCTAGGTGTGTGATCTAGTCGCTAGGCACTTTGTACGCGAGCGGTGGTAATTGATTTTAACTCTCATCGCTTCGCTTCTTGTAATTTTTGTCTTTGTCACTGTTTGCTTTGAGAAGACCACATTTGCTCTACAGGTAAATTGGTGAATCTTTATGGACTTCAGTAATTTGTACTCGGCTCCACCCTGGAGTTTGGCAATAGTTTGGCCATTTTAATGGTCTGTAGTACAGAGCTAAGGCACGTGGTGCTTTTCGTATTACATTTTACCTCCATCTTTCGTGGAAACAATGAAGAACGAGAGTCCCAGAAAGGCCCCTCCTGCTTAAGAGAAAGGTGGCTTTAATTTCTTAACAAGTTAATAATTCAAGACTTTGTTTCTGTCTGTACAGCTATTAGCGAAATGTGCTGTAAAGATCTACCTGAATGCCTGAAGAGAAAGCTGTTCTATGTAACTGTGCGGAAAGAAATGAATAGCACCTGCCAGGTCCTACGTAAGCCAGGCCTGGCTTTAAACTCTGGTATTAAAGTGGTGCGCTGGGACCGGCTGATAATCCAGCGCTGAATCAAATTTCCAGATCTGGCTTCTCATGGCAATGGTATCCCAGGATTGCTTTATGCTTTTTCCATTTGGAAGTAAATACGTGTTTTCCCGGCTGGTTTTGTTCTCAGGTTTGATCATTTACAAATCCGAAATCCATAGCGTGACAGTGAAACAGAGAGATTCCACCGAACACCAGAAATTTGGCATTTTCGTCCTGAAAACTTAGGCACTCTAAATGCCAAGGTTGAAATTAAGTAAGTGCTTAAAAGCTTGACCCGAAGTCTGTTGGGTCAACGTAAAGACTGACATTGAATTTTAGGGGGCTTTGATCAGACTCTGAGTAACATACAATTTATCAAGTTATTTCCTTGCTATTCTTTCTCTTTTCTCTAAGGTTCCGAGAGGAAATAGGGTTTGTTAGTGACGAGAATAAATCTGAAAGATGAATGAAAAGGGGGGGAAACTATGCGTACGCTGAGGGCTTGCTCCTGCTTTAAGCAATGCAGGTGTGGGCCTCGGTATCTTGTACGATCAGCTACGCTGCTGATTTTACAAGAGATCCGATGATTTACACGTTGTGCTCCGAGCGGGGTCAGCCTCCGAGATGCACACCTGGGTACCTGAGAGCTGAGCAGGCTGCAGTCGCTGCAACCAGCAGGTATTTTTACCTATATTTGTCATTTGCTGACGTTAAACTGGTTGGAAGAGCGTTTAGAAAGAGCTCACTCTTGGGCGAGCTCATTAAAGTCACGTGCACGGGCAGGTTTTGGCATAATCAAGAATATACGGTGGAAATCTGTCTGTATACGGGGCAAAAACCAGTCAGAAGAGCTCCTGCCTCTGACTTCTAGTAGCTAGAGCTCCCTGTGTGTCTTTTGCGTACCGGTGCTTTCGTGTAGACACTGGTTTTGTGCTTCTCCTTCAAGATTTGCCTGTGTCTGCATTTTATTTCAAAATAAAATAAGGTAATGGGTACAGAGTGAAAACTTGAGCTAGTGGTTGGTATCAAAAGTCTTAATACCTAGCGAGTTCTCATGGATTTCGTGTACTGTTTCAGGGCAACTCCCTCTTTATTCCTGCCGATGCGAATAGTAACATCATCTCTTTTTGGGGTGTTGAAGGAAGATCTACAATGGCAGGGTTACGTGATAGATGGCTGCTGGTGTGGGACCAGAGGTGTCCATTTATACCAGTACCGACGCTGCATGCAAAGTTCTTTATGAGAGAATCCCCAGGAGCTGTGTTGGCAGGCAAGGGTGAGGTATTTTTCCTTTTTTCCAAGCTGGCAGCCTTTAGTGACTCACTTCAAAGGTAAAACCATGTCTTTATTCCTGTATACCATCGCCTTTCATCTCTCTGCTAATCCATAGGTTCGGGAGACTTATCCCACAACTAAAACACATCAACTGATATATAATACAGAAGAATGTAGAGGGGGGAAAGAAACCCAAGCCC
>WEIS01081389.1:8046-23403 GCA_013389965.1 Todus mexicanus
GGGGGGGGAATACAAAGATTTATGAACTTAGACAATCAAGTCTTTCCAGCTGCAAAACAGACGTAAACTTTCAAGGGACAAAACTATTTCACTTGCATTGCAAGAGGCCTCTGTCTTCTAAATTTTTAGTCTCCAGTAGACAGATGAGGGGACAAAGCAGCAGGAGGAAGACGTCGCGATGCTGAGAGCAGAGCAGGCTCCACTCTCCACTGCAAGCCACTGCTAGGACAACTGTCAGAATTGGAGCTGATCCTTACTTCAGCAGAAGCAAATGGGGAAAGGCAGCCTGTAGAAAAAGCTGCAGAGAAAGTAGCTGCTTCCTTCTTGCTGGTGGCAGCTAAGGAAAAGAATGATCCATTTCAGGACTGTCACCTCTACTAGGCTGAGAGGATGGGTGATGCTCAGCTTTGATCTTTTGGTGCCTGACACAGAGTGAGTGCGGGTCTAGGGTGAAAGGGGGTTGCAAATGGCTTTTGAAGGCTGTGGGAGAAGGAATATATTCCTTCTTGATAGGCAAAGAGGTGAGGCAAGTGATGCTGAAGGTGGTCGGAAGGACCCAAGCAAAGAGAGGGAATATAATAAAGACAAGAGGAAGAATCAGCAGCAAGAAAGAGGAGAAAGAAGGAAGAGAAAGTAAAGGTCTCATTGAAGAGGGAGAAAAAGTTAAGGAATGGACTGAAGGGAAAATTACAAGGAAAAGGACGTTTCATGGCTGACACTGCCACAAATGGCAGAAAGTATATTGAAGCCATCAGAAGAGTGATCCCAGGATATTTATTCCTGAGACTTTCCAGTGACTGGTCCTGGAGAAAAGCATCTGCTCTTCCCTAGTGTCTCCGAGATGCTTGAAGATAAGAACCAGATTGTATCAGGCACCAACTGCCACTTCAAACACCACAAACATATTCATATTAATAAAATATAGCTACATTTCAAGCTCATTATATAATAAACTGGAGATATAAATGAAGAGATCCTTTAGGAGAGCATCAGGACAGGAGGTGGGAACAGGCTGGTCTTAAGAGACACTCTCCCTTCACAGCTCTAACTTTGGGAACAGCCCTATAAACTCTGCATCCAGCAGTAAACTGAGCTACCCGAGTTTTACCCCTTCACTTATGGATGTCTTATAATCAGGAAAAGGGAATTACACAACCTGCCTCTGGCTTCTGTAGCTAAGCAAAACACTGCACAGGCTGACTGCAACAAACTGGAGAATTCTTTAGTAACCTGGAATGCAACTTAGATGAGACAGTTTCCTCTTTCTGATGATAGATGCTTCGCATGAAGGAAAAACCAAAAACATTTGAGCACACAGCTGTGTGTGAGTTCCTCACTGAGTCGTACTTAGCATGCTTTAAGATGATTCTAGTATCCCATTCAGACACTTAAAACCCAAACATAAACTCATACTTTTTCCCTTCCCCTCTCCCCCACCCGAAGTGAATGGATATATTACTATTTAGAGGCAGGTCAATCTTTAGAAGTGTATGGTTGTGTTCTAATTCAGTTTATTTGTTGATTTATCCATTTCAACTCTTTAAAGAAAGTAGAGCTAAAAGCTCTTCACAAGATGTGTTTGTGCTGGAAGACCACAGCTACAGACTCACATTATATAGGCAGTGCTCAGCATTCTGGACTTCTCACACAGAAGTCACCCTCCAGTTTTAAAGCTCATGGGCAGAAAGTCAGTTCTGCCTCATCCCACCAGCAAACACAACACATGGTGGACAAGCACATTATGTCTGCACAAATGAAATGGATGTCTTATAATTCACCTTTTGTGCTCCATAAAATTTATTTGGGGCATGGGGGTGAGAGCACATGGGTGGAATGAACGATTTTTAGGCACCCTGGTTTCTGCAAGGATTAATGCTGCTGCTCCTCCCACTCTGCTGGCCTCTTGCCATCTTCTCCCATCTGTGGGAGAGGAGGCTAATGAGCCTTCAGTGTTGGCTCTCACCAGTGTCACTCGCAGGGGGGTCAGGCAACAGAACGTGATTTCGGCTGCCTCCTTGCTTCCTTCCTCCTCCTCTCCGGGAACCCAGGACCTGATGCAAATCCACTGACGTCAACAGGATTCTGATCAAAGGGGCCTGAATTAGACCCCAAGGGCATTGCCTCCACGAACTATTTATGGCAAATCAATGTGACTTCAAGGAAGTGCCCTGACTTCAAAATTAAATATAATCTAATTTTAAACATCAGGTGGAACAATCTTCTATTTAGGTCCCGATCCAGGAAATAATTGAGTACTTACTTAACTTCAAGCATCTCATTAAGTTCCGCGCTGTCCTGTATGAGACGAGAATACAAGTTCACAAGTCTTTGCTTTAAGTACATAATTAAAGGTAAGCATGTGGCTAAGTGTTTTTGCTGAATGGAGATGAAATTACTTGCTTGCTTAGATGCTGTGCTGAACCACGTAGACAGGGGCTGCTTTGTATTTGCTGAGGAGAGAGAACAGGGAGCCTCTACTATGCTGCAGGGTGAAGGGTGAAGAAGGGAGCCAGGCACTGAGCAGATATTTCTCAGGGAAATCAGTAGGACTTTGAGACCTGCTGCAGAAATATTTACAGGAATAGGGAAATCTGTGGATGCCTAGTCAGTCTGAGTGATTTTTGCAGGCTTTTCCCCATCTGGCTTTTTCTCCATCTCCATTACCTTTCTAGAGGGGTCTTGCAGGGATGCTAAGAGAAGTGGGGCTAAATGCAGAAGAGCAAAAAGAAAAGTGAGAAAACAAGACAAGATGGAAAAGCATCTGAAATATTTTCTAGGAGCTTGTAGGCTGTTTCAGTCTTGCTGTAAGGTGAACAGAAAGGAAAGACCTAGTGCTCCTTACTGTGGGCATATGGGTGTATCCTTTAATTGGAAACTATTCCTTGAGTTAACAATGAAAGCAGACGGCGTGTTTTACAAGCGCACCGAGGGGGAGACCCATGTGGCCGGGGCATGGGAAGGTACGGATCCCTGGAGCGCTGGTGCCACCTGCTGACCCACCACTTCCATGTCCCGCCTGCTTGGTGGTGATGGCTTGGTTAAGGGGAGTTTCAGTAGATGAAGCTTTCCCTGCCCTCTCAGGAAAGCCAGCTTTCTCATTGCTTGATTGAAATATCAGTGAATAGAAACATCCCTTCCCTTTTTGCCATTCTGGTTAGAAATACTCAACTCGATCTCCAAACCTTTTAAAACAAGTGATGCTCAAATCTAGGCTTACTGTTGCCATTACTTATCATTTCCATTAATGTTCCTGGGCTAGATGCCACAATTAGTATCTTAACTGCACCTACGTTTATCCAAGCTTTGCAGAAACAAACCTGCACGTATATTGGGATGGGAGAGCTACCCAGCCCTCACTTTCACAGCATCTGAACATACAAAAGGTGTCCCGCACTGTGAACTACTTCCTCTTGGGATTGTTCATTAGGTCATTTATGATCTGTGCCAGGAACAGCAAGTGTGTGGGATCAAGTTCCCTTTGGAGTCACACCAGTGATGACAAGGCACAGTCACAACATATTGCCACACATTACAGGGGCAGAATTCGGTCACCTCGTCATGCCAGCCAATAGGAAGGCACAGCAGTAAAAGGAAGGAAGTAGATTAATGAAGAAAAACTACTATGAGCACACCATAACAGTGGTGAACACTGAAGTTTGGACAGTGCGTGATGCCTGGAGTGAAACCACCAGTCATGCAAATCACTGTAGCAGTGTGAACTTTAGCTTTCAGGACTTTCGCAGGAACTAAGTCATTGCTATATTTGTGGCACGTAGCCATGGGTCTGTAAATGGAGTTGAGGAAGGAGCCACCCCAAACCCCTCCTCTGCAGGACTCATTTTCCAGGAGTGGAGCCTTCCCTCAGCTGGGCCAGAGCAGGGAGAGCCTGACTGAACAGTCTCCTGGTGATGGTTACATCACCCAGATACATTTTCTGACAGATTGAGCCAGTGGGGTCTTGTTTTTTTTAAAAACTAAGAAAAGCATGGCAGCATTTGTTACTTTTATCCCTGCAAAACCTTTGCTGGTTGATATTTATCTTGACACTCTGCATCCTTCCCTGGAAAAAATCCCCAATTACCTCTACAAACTCAAAGTGGCTGGTATTTAGGGGCATGTGGTGCCCACCATCCCCTTGCCATCCATATGGTGGGCTGAGGAAACAGAGCCAAAGCGGCCAGGTTCACCCCCACAACTCAAGACAGGAGTGCCCAGGGTCCTCATGCCAAATGAGGGGCAGGAAAAAAGAGAGAGGGAGAATGACAAGCCACTGCATATTATGCTGCGTCAACAAGCACTAGAGATTCAGACCAGCTTTTTGAAAAGATGCACATTCAAAATATTTAATGCAGTGTATCATCCATATAACAACAGGACAGGACTACACACACAGCATGCCCATTCCCAGTCTGACACCCAGCTCAGCATCCAAAGACACTTCCCTTCAGACACTGTGCACTCAGATTTATTAAGCAGCTTTATGGACTGATACTTCCTCACATTTTACTAGTTTGATTAATTCAGCTGGCACCTCTGATCTCGCTTCCACTACTCACACATTCTCTTGAATGGGATGACTCTCTAGTCTCACCATTCATGCATCTGAGTCACATTTTACATCAAAGATGTCCTGGGTTTTATACTGTCAGAAGCAATTTTGTCCCAGAAGAATGAAGATTGTGATTATCCCAGGAGGGAAGCTGTCAACTCAGCTCTGTGTAGAAAAACTGCTGTCTACAAAAGCTTACATTGGACACCCGTTGGCAGACTGCCCTCTTAAAAAAAAAAAAAAAAAAAGTCCACTGTTACCTACATGAAAGGCTTTTTCTAAGAGCATTTGCGTGTTTGTTGACTTGGTTTGCACAGCAAATTCAAATGAGAACAAAGAATATGTTTGTCTTTTTTTCACAAGCACTCATTTTTCAGGGCAATATATAGAAAAGTGATAAAGGGGAGTGCAAAGAAGACATGTTTTGAGAAGGGACTGACAGATGCTGAGCTTTGATGATGTTCTGTCAGTTAGGTCCAAAATGCTGCTGGACCACATGTTTTCAAGAAATGGCCAAGCCTCAGTTCAGGTTCTCCAAGACTGTTCCAAACATAGGGGTGTCCCAACCTTTGCTCACTTCGGCAGGTTTTGTCCATGACACAGCAGTTGTGGTCTGCCCCTGTAGGCATCTGCACTTCAGAGGTGGGACGCTATGACACTAGCTCCTGGGAATGCAGCCGTGTCAGACTACCCATGATGCTGGATCTTGCAATAAACCAATTCTTAAGTAGGCTGACTGCAAGCCGGTTAAAAAGCAGTACACGCCATCTTTTGTGCACAGATCCTAACAGCATGTTTCTTGTGCTGTAGAACAGGAAGAACATCTTGCAGAAGTTGCTTTTCACTTAGTTAGGAGTGTGGGACACTTCTCCATCCTATAAATCAGGTTTGTTTCCAGCTGAACCAAAGTGGTCATCCAGGAATCTGAACCCCAGTGAAACTTCGTCTGGTCCAAGGGTTATTTCTTTTTACTTTTGCCCTGTTTTCTAAAAGTATCCCAGAAGAAGACACTACCAATGAGCAAACCTGGCTTGCCCCTATTGGTGTGAGATCTGGGAACTGAATCAGGCACAAGAAACATTGGCCTCAAGTAAGACTGAAGGACAATGATTTTGGTTATGGTTTAACGAAACACTTGCTCAAGTGCTTAATACCCTCTGATTTCAAGAGAATCCCAGTACAAGTTTACAGTGAAATACATGTTTATCTGGTTTACTGATTCCAGGCTTAATTACAAAGTAACATATAAGGGGAAGTGAAAGATATGAAAGGAAGAAACCTGAGTGGCAAAGTCAAAAGGTAAAATGGGTAAGACAATTAGAAAATAGCTGTTTTGAAAGTTCTACAGTGTGAAAACTACAAGCTGTCGTGCAGTTCAGAAATACAGGTTTCTCCCTTTAAATAGATGCCTTCCAGGCTTAATCTAATATGGTGGTATTTTGTATAACTTAAAAAGAAGTCCACTTCAAATAAATGACAGGATGGGGTACATTTCTATTACTGGAAATGGAATTTTAAGCACTGAGGTTATCCTGTCAGTTTAGCTCAGCGGTGATGTGAGCTCACAAGGGGTGAAGTAGATCACTAATTGCCAGAAAGTGTGACAATAAACTGCAGGAGCTAAAAGACTTTAGATGGGAGATGTTTCAGGAAAGTGGGGACTGTTTGAACAGGTACTTTTTCTCTGTGAGTTGGCTTCTCCCACAGCTCAGCAGTGATTGCCTGACTTTTGTTCTCTGATCCCAAAAAAGAGCACACTGGGGATTGTTTGGGCCAAATCAGAGAGACAGGTATATACCTGCACATCTCGCTGCCAATGCCAGCTCCACCCTGCAAAGCTTGCAGCTCTGTTTATGCTACATTTTTTTCCATTGCTCCAGACAGCCGCAATTTGAATTGGACTGGCTGATTGGTTTTTTTACCCCTTTTTATTTGTTTTCTTTCACTTTATGATGCTAATCTTGGCACTGGAAGACTCCTGTAATTCAAATTACAGTATCAAAATATGCATCAGCTAATATAACAAATGGCCATTCACCTAAAATTAGGCAGCCTACCATAAACAATAAGCCAAATTAAACCCACGCTTCTCCTCTCTTCCTTATGGCCTCAGCTGCTCTCCAAGCGGAAGAGGCTCCTCACACAGGGAAGGTTAGCAGATGCAGGAAGGAAAGAGGGGGGAAGTACCAACCTTGTGATGCATTTTCTTCCTGTGAAGGGTGTGCAACAAAAAAGCTTGGCCAACTGTGAAAAGGAAATCCTAGAAGTGGCAGGAACCTAATAGAATTCAAAGTTTTTGCTTCTGAAGAGTTGCCATCACTAGCAGGAAGAAATTAAAAGGAAGGGAGGAAGGGACTGGCCCCATTTTGGGTGCTTTGTTCTGTTCGTGACTTGTCTCCTGGAGCTTTCTCCAGATCCTCCAGTCCTCAGCTATTAGAAATGATGTCAGCAAATGAATGAAGAACTTCAGGAGCACATGAAAACCCTAACTCGCTTCCTTCAGACCAATTACAATAGGCATAATTTAATCATAAAATGCATTTAAGTCTTTCCCTTACTTTGTTGCCACTTTTCCTGTATCTCTTGACATGAATGGACTTAAGCCAAGCCCTGATCCTGCAAGCAGCTTGTGCTGGTGCTGTGGTTATGGTGGTTGTGTCAGTGGCTGTGTCAGTGGCTGTATCCACATATGCAAAGAGGAGGCAATGGTAAGACTCTACAACCTCAGTCCCTCAAGAGAGACGCTGGGCCTTAAATGAGTTCTGGAAAACACTTTCAAGGCTTGGGCTGGTCTCTCCAAGGGCTCTACAAGCAATGTTTGAACCTGGGCACATCAGCATGGCCTGGCAGTGACGGTGGTCAGGATGGAGGGACGGGGTATGTTGACGCGTGCTGCTATGGTGTATTTTGTGTATTTTCTTCCTGGTTTAGGCCAAGGTTTCCCCCATTCCTAGTTGCTCAGAAGGTTATTTATGAATTCATGAGCTAGTTTTATGGCACATCGCATCTCATAAATTCCCCCAGATCCCAATGGACCACTCCATAAAATACTTACATATGCTACCAACTGTCAGAATAGGGAATGTTTTCCAAATAGTCTGAATGCTGGCTATCACTAAAATAACCCAAAGTGAGTTTTGTGGAGGTTCTCAGAGCTTTGGCCATCACCTCAGCAGTGAAACTTACTGCTGCACAATAAAAGATACCAAGGATTGTATTTCCCGCTGAGGTTCCGATTCTCTCCATATGGTTTTACAGTCTACAGGAAAAGCGCAAAATAATGTGCCAGACAGAACTTTAAAAGCATTTTTGTTTAAGGCAATTATGATCTCTATTTATGCCTATTAAATTACAAAGATTAATATTAAAGAACACACAAAAACTGCCAGAAGGCAACACCTGAGCTGTGTATGTTTAACACCCGTGCTGTTTCTAAAGTAGCTGCTCACTCATCTCCTTAAAGCTGCCTAGATAATTGCAGCTTTTTTTGTCTGGAGTTCATTTGAAATGGAAGAAAGCATGGATTTCCTACTCCCCAGCCTGGGAACCCTTGGTGGACTTTGATCTATTGTTTGCGTACTGTATCTGTGACAATTCCTTATAGGACAGTGAGATTTTGCTCACCTAAGCAAGGTGGGATGTTTGCTGCAGCCACAGCTCTGCCTGCTTTTCATTTGACTCTTGCATATACACAATTGCCATAGTTTTCCTGAGTAACAAATAACTGTAAATAAATAGAAGCATATTTTAATATTTAATATTTAAATTACTGGGGCATACATGTCCTATATAGCTCCTAAGGGCAGCATTAGTGCTGACATCCACCACTATAGTTCTCTTTTCAAATTTCTTCACAGGTTCATGGTTCCTGAGAGTTTAAGCTCAGAAATCATATTGTAAAGTGAGTACTAAAAAACCCCCAACCCTCTATATTCTGCTCAATTTTTTTCTAGGCCAAAAATATCCTCAAGTTGCAAGGAAATAGTTAAAACTAAATTATATAAGAACAACTAAACCAATTTCGATAGATCTTTTCTGGTTTATGCTGAATTAAGACTAAGGTTGAGAAGAACAAATGAGTCATCCAGATATTATGGATTTCCAAAATGAGCTTTCTAGACAATATTAAACCTGTCTATAGCAGATGTGCATGAAAAAGACCTTGTAAAAAACCCCCCTACACTATTTCTTCAGTAACCTCTATTTTTTTTTTTGAGTTGCTGCAAGTGAAGAGGACTTGTACAATCACCTTATAAATTTACAGCTCATTCAATTCAACTGGCAAACATATTCAGCCCTTGAGTGTGTCAATAGCCATTTCAGTCTGTAAGACTGACTGTGAAGATCTCCATCCTAACATGCTCCAAGCCTCCTAGTGCTAGTCTCAATGAAAAATGATAATTTTGGCTGCTTTACAGAAACTGCCAGTGAAGTGCAAAGTTGTAAGGAGTAATACTGATTTTTTGAGTATTACTAACAGCTTCAAGCCAAAGTTTGAAGATAAAAAAAAAAAAGAAAAAAAAAAAGAGAGAAACTTGGCATCTTCTGTCCCTCTGCTTGAGCTGGAAACCTCATTTATGAAATCAGGATGGATAATACATATCTTTGTCCATGTCTGATGTGGACTAATATGACTAAAAAGACAGCGCATCACTCAGCACATGTCTTTGGTTCTTCACTAATAAAGGAGAGTTACATGTTCAGCTCTGTTGGTATGATAGATGTTTTATCAAATGCCAGAACCTTGCATTCTGCTCACAACTATTTATTTAATCTGCTGACGGTGTTCACTTGTGTGGAGCTACTCGCTCTTCACGTCACAGGTAGAGGAAGATAGAGCTGGATACTCCTCACATTTCTGTGGGTGATAAAGAAATCTAGGCTGCCTGGCATTTACTGTAGAACTCTAGCCTGGGTTTTTGGGTCCAACATTTATTTTCTTGCACGTAAGAACACTTTTATCAATGCTTTTATTGATACAGACTGCAGGAGAAGCTAGTAGTATGCCACAAGTGCACATGCTGCCAAACTCTGACCTATGCTCTGAAACTTCTCCCCAGATGTTGAGAGTGGTTAGATATGTCACTTCTACAATTCTTCTTTTAACAAATAAACCAAAGGAGCACTTGTATGGGAAAAGCAGTTCATAGCATGAGGTGTGTCTATTTGCAAGAGAATATCACACTTAATTTCCCCAGAAGGATCTTTTCCTTGAATTTGCCTTTGAATAGCAGTTGTGGACAACCTGATGCAATGTATGAACCAAGGATGAAATAAGGGAGATGTGGGAGGGCTGGTATTAGATGGGCCAAGAGGTTAATGAGAGTGCTAAGCTGAGATTTCCCCCTTGCAAAACAAGCTCCATAGCCTTCATTATTTAAACAATGTAGTGGGTATTAGACACACCTTTAACAGTGTTTTCAGAAGACCAAGCCTCACTGAAATCTCCAAAAGGGAAAATATAGATTAGGCCACATTTGAAGCTTCTTGAGAAGCACTCTGCTTAGCAGTTGGGAGCTTGGAAGTGTTCCAGGATGCCCTCAGACTTGGCTAAGAGGGACAATCCTTGCACAGAGCCTGTGTAAGAAGAGCAAATGTAGACAACAGTTTAGAACTTGCCAGGAAGAAGTTACACATCACCTAACAACCAGTCCCATCTCAATGTCTTTGACTTGCAGCCTTGGGGAATGACTTCAGACCTTGACAGTCATTAAGCACAGTACACAAACACAGGAGTCCTACACCTACGACCACTTTGGGCTGCCAAAAGCCTACAGATAATGTTAACAGGCAGGCAGGATCTCCCTCATACAAGGTGTCATGGGCATGTAAGGGTTGAGCCTTGACGTGGCACAGGTACCTGAAGAGTTTTGGCCAGGGATGCTGGCAAGGATTGCACTTAAAGCCATCAAGATGTGGAGAAGCATAGAAGCGCCTGGGCAGTCTTAGGATATCCCAAAGACTTTCCATGGAGAGGTGACCAACCTGACAGTGAAGTTCCACTGGAAAGCCTTTGCAAAGCCCATAAACCTTTCAAATGAGTCATCGGGAAGTAGAAAATAAATTACCTGCTTAATTTCAAGTTTGTGTAAAAATAAAGGCTCCTGTGTTGTTTCTATTATGAAGAACTCTCTTTCCATAACATTTCAATCAATGCTTTGCCAGTAGTGACTGATTCCACATGCCAGAGACACAAACTATTCCTTCTTTGTACCCTCCCCTTTCTAATGATTTCTGTTTGCATGTGGAAATAAACTCAAGAAACCTCTTCAATTGCTTGTTTCAAGACTATCATCAGTTACCAGTTTTTCTTCCTACCAGATGACCAGGTAAGGTAGAAATTATAGAGCTCCTATGGAAGATTATATGTTAAGCCTTTCAGGGAGGTATGTAGCCTTTCTTTCAAGCATCCCTTGGTCACCTTCCCGCCCTCTCCCCGAGGCTCATTCCAGCTTGTTCACAAATCAGAGGTAACTGACGGCAGCAAATCAGATCACATAAATCACTCGCTAGCGGGCGAGGTGCTGCAGCAGGGAAGGTGAGGGTACACCACCACTGCGTGAATCAGAGGTCACCGAGATGCTCCTCACTGGCAGACCCTGGTGGCAAGGGTGGCCCCCTTATTCCTCTTGCTCGTGCATGGGGTGACATCCAAGACCTTCACCCTGGCCACGAGGGAATCTGTGCTTTCAGAATTATGGCCTTAATAGCACCATCTTTAATAATTAAATCTTGACTTGGTCCTCTTTGATGCTCGTCTTTTCAAAATAAGGTTTTTAAAAACATTTTGACACCAAAATCTGTGGATGTTGGTTTATAAATCCCAGCTAGAGAGAGAACTGCACCAGTCTACATTACTGTGAGAATTGTGTTATAAAATGGTTAAAATTCAGCACATAGGTAGCTTTAATACCTGCCATGCTGACAATAATGAGAACTATGAGCATAAACCCATGGAAACATGAAAAACCATCGTGCTGAAGCAATAAATTAGAACAAAGCAGTAAGCAAGACAAACCTCCCAAGTAATGACAGGCTGTTTACTGGCTGAGGCCCATCAGTGAAATGATCTGCTTCAATGGATCACTAAATTACCAAAAATGGGGTGAGGGAGTGTTAAACTTAAATATCTTAACACCATTTTTAACATCAAAGGGTTTTCATTTTGCCAGAAAGAACCGCCAGCACCTGCAGAATGACATCAAAACAAATAAGTAGTCACCACTAGACTTTCATTAACTGAGTTTTAGCCTTTTATACCATATTAAAACTTGACAGACAAATTTTTGTTGGAGAAATTGCTTTCTCCACCCTATGTATGTACCTAGGACCTTCGCTTTAATAAATGATAGCTTCCACTCAGAATATCCCAAAAGGTATGTGGGTAGAGGTGCTGCAGTGGAAATATGGTTGTGAATTTTCTCCAAGATGCTCATCTCTTCAAATTGTGTTGAAGGTCGAGAGGAAAGAAAAGAAAAAACACCCTGTAAAACCTAACCTTCCCTCTGTGAGGGTTTAGACACTTGAAATTGTTTTGCAAGTTGAAAGTAACACAAAATCCTCCTAAACATTAGTACAGTGTGGGTGATATTAGCCCTAGAACCAGCAAAATAAAAAGTAATTTAAGAAAAAAACTCAAGAACCTAAAACAAACACAAGAACTCCCTGTTTGCTCCCATAATGCATTAAGCTTAAATTAATTTTTATGTTATTTCTTATTCTAGCCTGTGCCACTTTGTTTTAAAAGGCCATATACTATTTTCAAAGGATACTTAACCACTGGTTCTCTGAAAACTACTCTGGTGGAGTTCATACTGTCAAATATGTCATGCAACATGGTGAAAACTGCTATCTGTATCAACTTTGTTTTACAAACACAGTGTACATGCATGATATGGGATCATACAGTATTATTTCACCTGACAATAGTTCACAAAATTCTACACCAGATATTTATGCCATTCATGAATGTAGAACGATCACTTCCCCTTCAAAAATTCTCTGTCTCACCAATTAACAGAGCTGGGTGCAAAAGACTTTAAACAACTTCCTGGGGATTAAACAAAAGTGCAGAGACATTAGATAAAGGCTATTTTTCTTTCAGTGGTATCAGAATGTTTTCATCCTGCATTGACAGGCTAAATGTTCAAGCACACTGCCTCCTCAAAATGAGGAATTCACCCACAATGAAGTTAATTTTGCTGCTAGTGCTGTGGCCAAGCAAATATTTGATTTTTCATTATTTTCTGCTTCTGTTTTAGGTCAAGATCATATGTTGAGATATTGCAATACTAAGAGAAGTTCTTGGACTATATTTAGAGTAGCTAAAGCAAGGGTGTGTTTGTAATCTCCTACTGGATTTCTCCAAATGAGGAATATTTGCTCTATTAAAAAAATCATATGAGAAACCACACTAGGAATGACACTATGATTTTCATTCTTTTTATCCTTTGCTTACACATGCAAGTTTAGAAACAGCTGTTTAAAGCCTATAGCTGAACGTCAGAAGCCATGATAGAAGGCTCCATTCTGCTGAAGAAAAGACAAAAAGAGATCAAAGTTTTAAAGTCTGGTGAAAGGAAAGCCTAGGGAACTCAGGAGAGACTATATAGTTATTTTTAGTCCCCGCATTTCACTAGTTCCTTCCTGATCCCTTTGTATTCTCACACCTACGCAGGGAAGATTGTATCCTACGTCCTGAAGCAACTTCTGTAATAAGGAATAACTAGTTTACACTTAGAACTGTGCTTTCGCACAAGAAAGGATGTCATTCAGTTCTATACTACAAGAGAACTGGCTGCCTAATCAAAGATAACTGCCTCATTAGAACACTGTAAATGTTTTTAATAATGTATTTCTTGGAACAGGTTTTAATGTACTTGGATATGTACAGGTGCTTACTCCTCAGATAACAGTCTGCAAAAAGAGAAAACAAGTTTACCCCATGAGCTTAGGGTGCATGTCACTGTTTGAGATAGTAGTCAGCAAGGAGAAAACACATCCAGAGAGACAAAAAGGAGCTGCAGTTGTAGACACAAATTAAAGGTGGGGCACCAGAACTGTCCTGAATTTCTTGGACGGGTATCAATGCTTTTGGGAAGGGAGGAAGTGAGTCTAAACCCAAACTTCCCTCATTACAGTCAAATCTGAAGTTTATATCTAGGTGTTCATGGCTTGCAGAGGCAGGTGCTTGCAGGCATCCCCCCGTCATGCATGTCATACAGGATTGATTCCCCACCACAGGGACTGATGACTGTTCCTTTCGGCATCACACCATGGCACAGACAATGCATTACTGAGTCTCCATAGCAAGCCCAACATATGTGGAATTTGGATATGGAATGGAAGTGTGTGTTTTTTTAGTTCTCACTGCTTACTGTTGCTTTCTTATCAGTACAGTGATTGAAACCTCCAGAAATAAAGCATTTCTGTGCATCTTCAGAAAGCATTCTTTCCGTAGCTAGAAGCAGCTTTCTCAATCATAATAGATGCCTTCTTCACCACCACGGAAGACAATCAGTTGTTACTGCTTTGCAGCCCTGGTTTGGGTTTCAACGTGTAACTACATTTTATGGCGTTCAGCTCTTCAGACGACACAGTTCATTTTAACTGCAGTAACTCATGCGATATTATCTTGAAACATGACAGAATCTGAACCCTAAAATCCTTGGAGGTGAAGATGGACCATAAGAGTCTTACTAATATATATATATTTATAGAGGAAAGGCAGAATTTTAAGAAACAAACACTCCCTTTGGAGAAAAACAGGGCATGCAAGGCTCTGGATATATCAATATCCAATACATAAACAGAGGAATTAAAATAGTGACATAATTTGAAGACAACCATAGGAAGTCATGGAGACTGGTAGACACCTGTGTCTAAGTTCATGACTTGCACTTTGATAAAGTATCTTTTGACCCCAAAAAATCATAAATTAAGAAAAAGTCACTTGTTTCAAGCCTAATCTTTCATTAAAACTTGATCTATGAAACCTTCTTTGTCATACTTGAAACAAGGGTCAATTTGGACAACGTCCATTGTCTCCCAGGTTGGTAATTAGCAACCTTGTGTGGCATTTGGCAGTTGGAACCCATGACCTCTATTTAGCAAAAGCTGGAGCCATAGGAAAGTAAATTCAGAGACCACAAAAGTTTGGGTATGGGCAAGACTGAGACAGAAAAACTCAAGAGCAGAAAGAAAAGACAAAAATAATTGTATGTTTTGTCTGTCACAAGAAACTCTAACCCAATGTCTAGAGTGACTTGTCACTTGATTAAGAGCTTAGGGAACTAGACAGAGCTGGCTGAAGTTTGTTGTCATTCAATGCAAAAATCCTGGTTTGAATTGAGCTCAGAATCTGAAAGCTTTTCCATTTTAAACCAAACACCCACACAACTCAGATTTTTGAGGTTAATGATTTTCAATGAACAGTTTGAAAAACACAGACTTTCAAAAAATGAAAATGTGAAAAGCAAGCGTTCCAATGCAAAGGGACTTGATGAATTTTTTTGTCCAGACGCATAGGAAAATGTATAATCCTAGAAGCATGCCCATACATCTCCATAAAAGTATTTCTATTCTTTGGCTCAGCCATCAGTGATGCATTTCACTGTAGCATAAAGGCTGGAGTAAAACACATGGGAGCATGCCAAAGCTCATCTGCAGGTACCCGAGGGGAAGGTCACCCTGTTGTGATGAAGTATTGGTGTAGGTTGTCTATGAAAATTCATGCAGACTTCCCATAACAAGTGAGGGAGCGCCACACTTTGATCCATCATTTTTGCCCCATAGTTCATCCTGGGCGG
>WEIS01081391.1:332-17226 GCA_013389965.1 Todus mexicanus
TGTAATGGTTAGGTACAAACTGCACTTCATTCAGCAAAAATGCAACAGTGGTCTTCTGGATCAGGACAGTGGGGACATATCACAGTCTCCCAGAAAATATCATTGAGAAGTTTACACTTACAGCTATTATCCACAAAGCCCTCAATAATCAAGTGCCATCAGTCCACTCTGAAAAACAGCAGGAGCTCCACAGCCAGAACACTTCAATGAACCTTAGCATATGAACAATTATATTGGAATAATTACACTTTCCAAATCCACTGTCCTCTGTCTGATAGTGCCTATTACAGTGGATGCTTGAGGAAGGAATGAGAACATGACAAATACAGACTGAGCGCTTCCTCTGTATATTCCAGCTTCTAGCAGTCAGCAGTTTAAGGACTTCCTGAGCCAGATCTTCCATCTGGGTTTTAAAGCTTAACAGTCCCTGATAAATCTGTGCTCCACATCCTCATTTTGGACATATTTAATTTTTTTACCTCCAAAATGTAAAGTTCCAAACCTTGTGCTTCATGAAAAAAAATACCTTTTTTGTTGTTTAGAAGTTTCTTCAGTGTCTCCCGCATCTTGCAAAGTTAATTAAGAAATACACATCCTTATTCACTTCCTGCATGTCATTCATTAAGAAACCCCCTCCATTTGGTTCTCAGCTGCTGTTTCTTTTCTAACCTGAAAAATCTCTCTGTTCAGAAGCAGTTTTATAACCTCAAACCTTCTATAGAGAGAATAAAAGTTACACTCAAGGGGAAAATTTTCCAATAGTGACATACAAATTGGTATCATGACATTTACACTTCCTGGTTTTCATCTCTTGTATGAAATTTAAATATGTCCACAAATTCATCAAAGTTCTCCAAACTGGACACGAAGACATGCCAGATGCCTCTGTGTGCACAGGCTTATCCCATAAGTAATCTAAGTCTCCCCCAAGTTCTTTATCCTCTCGCTACGTTTTCCCCACAGCTAGCCTTTCAGGACCTTATTCCACATCCAAAGAAGAGATGTGGGACTGCAAACAAGATGTTTTCACTGTGGTTCACACTGTACCTGCACAGAGGGCTAGTGTTCGATGATGGGAGATCCGATCTGTTTTCTATTACTACTTACGGTGAATTTTGAAAACAAGAAGCTGAGATCAGATCATATCAATCACACAACACAAGTGCCAACAGTGGATTTACTCTCAAACCCCAGGCTACAAGCACACCACTTTGTAGCTGCAGGGCCACAGACATGTCAGAGGGTTCCTCGGGTAACAGAAGCCAAATATGTAACAGCCTGTCAACTTTTCAAGGAAGTGCTTTGGGTCATCAGTACACCATTGACAGGAAAGAGCTAGAAAAAAATCTACGGTTTAGAAGTAGCTATTTCTCCTCTTCAAAAAGACAACAGCACTGAATAATTTTGAGAAAAACTTCTAAAAGCCAGGCACAGGATTTACAAGCAGCTGCACATAAGGCGGACACCTGCCTAGCACAGGCAAGAAACTGAGATCTCACCATTCTGACATGTTTTCATCTGAGCCCTGTTTCTGTTCATCAGCTTCACACTCCATCCGCTCCTTTCTTCCCCCTTTGCTGAGGAAGGGTCTGTTCTCTCCTGATTCACAAAGGCCGTGACTGGATGATGCCCAAGGAGCATTTTCTTTCCAGCGTGAAAGTCGCTGTTTCTTGGCTGACTTCAACCTGCAGCCCCTCTCGTAGTTCCACTCCGACACCCTGAGCTTTTGCTGGAGACTGGCAGCCACCTCAGATGTCACACGTTTGACTTTCCGTCGGCGCCGGAGAGGTCGACAGGGTGCGTTCTCTGTAAAGGAGTCTGACTCATGCCACAAGTGTTGCTTGCTCCTCAGGGTGGCACTGAGAGCTGGATGTCGTTTAACCACTGCCATGTCATCAGAGTCACTGAAATTGGCTGTCAGCACCTCACGGCAATCTTTGACAGCTTCGTCCAGGCTTGACTCTGAGGCCTCGCTGTAGCAGCAGGCATGCTCTGCCTGATGCGTGAAGTCTGAGCGCCGTTTACGACCCCGCCTCTTGCGAAGCTGACGCCGCTGCTGCCGTGGGCTTAGGGCCATCTCTTCCCATAGCTCATCCAGCTTGTTTTGTTCTGAAGTCTGTTCTAAGGCTGAGGCCAAGTCATGCACCAGTTCATCCATTGGCAATGTCTACTGAAAATGACAACAAACAATTAGCACCAGACATAAATGCTGCTACCAACACATCACTAGATTACAATACACTCTAACCTTTGTAATGTTAATTAAGTTACGTACTTACTTTGGAATTGCCTGGGAGAACTCAACACAGGGCAGCTGCTGCTTCCTGGGCTAACGCTCACTCCTTCCTTTTGCAAGGGTTAAATCCCTCTTCTAACCATGGTAGCAAAGATCTTGCTACTGCGGTGGTTGGGTCACGCGCTCTGTGTCTGTAAAGGCCTTAAGGTTGCATCTTTTGTGCTGGAGCAACGTGGTCTATTACACTTGTTAAGGGTACAGGAGCCTGCAACTAGTTCGCTACCTGGTGTCAGTAAGCCACAAAGAAGGGTTAGCCTGCTCGATAAACAGATCGAGTCCTCCAAAAGGTAGACAGGTAGCACAGCCGAGAGCAAAACAGACGGCAGAACGGGTAGTTTGCAATGCAGCACCACTGCAACAGCAAAACAAGGCAGGCGGGACCCTGTGCTCCTTACATCGGGGTCTCAGACCGAGCCCCAGGTCCTGCCGCCAACAAGTCCCACCCCTTCCAGCTCTGGGCTGCCAGCGTGCCAACCCCAAAGCCCAGCCCAAACCCCTCACCCCACAGCCTCCCGCTCCCCACCCCTGCCCGGCAGACCGGGGATTTCTCTCCCCACCTCCCACCGGGCTCAGCAACACCCACGCCNCCGGGGAGCGCGCTCTGCCCCGGGCTGCGGGTGGCTTCTCCGGCGGGTCACGCTGTGGCGGCTGTCGGAGCCGTCGCGGATCGTGTATTTAGCCGCTAACGGGGCAGCCCTCGCCATGTGCGCACCCTTGAGTTGCTTATATTTTGTTTTATTTTTTTAGTAGGCAGCCAGCAAACTCGGTAGCGAGGCTCCTCCGTTTCGCTGGTGCCGCCGCGCTGATTGTGTGTATAGCAGGGTGGAAATCAGCTCTTCTAAATTAAACCTCTCCTCAAGCCTCGCACCCCTTTTCCTCCCCTTTGCACATCACCCGGCGGGACCCCGCCGCCAGCCAGCTCCGCTGGGCAGTCCTCTCTACTTTACGCTGATTTTTGTAACCCAGGTGGCTGCATTCGTATTCAAGCCAGCGCCCGTTCATTTTTCATGTAACGCTTTACAAGGCACCGTATCAAAGGCTTTGCCAGAGTCCAGATAGATTATGTTCGTGGCATTGTCTTCACTAATTTCGTTAATACAATCAGAGAAAGTAATCGGGTTTGCCTTGACGTGATTTGTTCTCTATAAATCTATGCCGCTGCTTTTTGCTCATAGACCTGTTATCCTTTGTATTTTTACTTCCCCCCCCATCGGGTGATAATTGCCAAGATCCTTGCCTCTTCCCTGCTCACCCCCAAAAGACTTGTGTGGCTCTGCCTTTTCCTCAGTCCTCTGGCACCCTCCCTAGTTTGTAAAGATACTTCAAAAATAACCGAATGCCCGAGTTTGCAGGTGATTCCTACACCCAAGTAAGACAGTTGTCATCCCGCTTCACTGAGCTTTCTATATACCGTTTCTCCAACTAGTCGTTTATGTCAGTCCAAGCTGTCACATTAACATTTTCATTACCTTTTAGTTCCCTGAGAAATTTCCTTGGAAAAGAAATATTAAAAGGCAAAAAACACAACGCATTATTAGGTAGATCATTTTTATCCCACTTCCAATAGTTGACTTCATTTAAGTTACTTTCTGCTCACCGATTTGTCTGTAAAATTCTGTCCTTCCGTCATTTTAACCCTTTTGGTGGCAGTAACATCCTACTTGCCTGGAGTATTTTGTTTCCCCCGCCAGTTTCTTATTTCCAATACAGGGTGTTTTCTTTTTGCTCTCAGATCTGAGAGCAAATCCCTCCTAAAATCTAATCCTGTTTCACCGCTGCAATCCCTTTTCATGCTTCAGGATATAAAACAGCTACAAAAATGTCTGGGTTAGAGAGAAACTCCCCTGATGGGAAGGTTATTCTGTAAACATCCACTTACCCCTTCATTTCAAGCACTCGGTACTGGCTGCCGTTCCAGGCAGGATAACAAACCAGACAAACAATCACATATGAGAAATCCTGTGTTTGGATGTCCTGGGGAGAGGGCAGCAGATGCCCACTCTAATTTCTCCTCTTCTCCCTTCATTTTCCCAACTAGCTCTCTGCTTTTCTGTTGGTCAACAAAAAGTTTTGCAACTGGTATAAATTGTACTTCACCTGTCCGCTTTTTTTTGCCATTTTCAACATTTCAAACCAAATTTGAACAGATGTTGGCAGCATTTGGCCTGAGCAGAGACAACAGACTGGTGCACAGTGTTGATTTTCCGAAATAGGGATAGGGCAAAATTAAAAGACGGGGCGGATCTGCTTTTGCAATTGCAAGAGTCCAAAGAACTAAAAGGCTGTAGCAATGGATCATTGATGTGTACAGGGAAAAAACAGAATATTGGGGAATAGGAGTTGGAGAAACATAACAGGGCAGTTGCGGTAATCGGGTTTTGAGCCTCTTATGATATTTCTGTCCTGTCTTAAAAGGTTCACTCTGGCATGGGCCAATGACCATAAATTTTGATTCCTTGCCTCCATTTAACGTCATTCCACGTCCCTGCCAAATTATTTACTCTCTGTGCAGTTTTCAGATTACTTGCACAGACAACAAGAACTGACCCATCTTCTCAGCACTAGTTTTGTTCAGGAAATGCTCTAGGGATACAACAAATTCAGCACTCTTAGCCCAACTGGATTGTTACCTGTCACTGGGCTTTGTACATACAGGTTTCTTTTTCCTACCCAGAGGCCGTGGTCACTGGTGCTGAACTGTTGCAGGGCCTGGAGGCAGGAGAGGAGATGTTAGTGGCGAGAGACGTTTCTGAGGTGAGCAGGAGAGGAGGCTCAGCGGGGTGCATGTGGCACCTCTGCCCAGCTCCCTCTATGGCGGGCAGCAGGGACGTACAGCCCAGGAGGATGGGATCAGCAGAGGGGTCATTGCTCTACCCCGGCAAATGGTCTGCATGGTCCCACGGCACTTCTTAGCGAAACCTTCCAGGGGTTAAAAGGAAAACGAGAGACAGAAAGGGGACAAGAGACAAAGGGAGGAATAAAGTCAAAAAATGTGCCGTGAAGCTTCTTGCAGCAAAACGCGGAGAAAGTCATTTCCAACTTCTTTCATCTCGGAGATGAAGCCACTAAATAAAAGGGCAGCGCAGAACACAAGAGCTTTTAATCTGTCTCATCTCCTTCATAATAACTGCAAATTTTCCCTGGGCTCCTGGGAGTGAGCCTCTTTCCTCTGTCTTTGCCTTATCTCCCCCCTCCATATTTCACAGCCGGCTCGGCTCCCCTCACTCGGCTGCCCCCGGCCTAGGCTCCGCGAGGCCTGTGGGAGCCGCCAGCTCCCAGGGCCTCATTGTTCCCGGCTTGGGAGGAAGCTCAGAGAGGGAATTGAAGGCAAGTCAAAGGGAAACGGCATCATCGCTGCTTCATTAATGGGAACCTTTCAGCAGAAAACATATCAGAGCGAGGTCTTTTCAGAGGCAGTAATTAGCAATTTGGAGCCTTCCCCCCTCAGGAGATGCAGCTGCGATCTAACAAGTGTGAGCAGTGCTCGCCTCCTTTTACGCTTCGTATTTATTGTTTTTCATTTTCTCCATCTTCCTCCCATTGTCCGGCCTCCTCCTCACTGCCAGATAAGGGCCCTTTATTAATCGCTCCCTTTTAATTCTTCATTAATGATAATAACTTTCTCTGGCGCACGGAGAGGAGTTAATCTTTCCTGGGTATTGAGAAAGGACAGGGCTGAAAGGGAGGGAGTGAAGGAGCGCATGGTGGACAAGGCTGTGCCGCCACGGTTCCCTCCCGCCCCACCACCCGGAAGGAGTTTCTCAAGACTTTGGCTCTCAAGCTGCAAGTTCCCTATTGAAAAGTCTCAAGATGTCAGTTTGGTCAAGCTATGTGGGTTTGGTGGGACGTACCCTGGCTCAGAGATCCAGCCCTCACCAGAAACAGGTATACGTGGGCCAGGAGACAACTCTGTGTCTTTGCAAAAGAGAACCCTAGCATCTCAGAGTATTTAACAGGCTGTGTCTACCTGTTGTAAGAACGTTCTCTCACACATCTTCAAAGCCCAATTTCCCAACTTCCAACACTGTCCAAGCTTAAACAGCACCTGTATGTGGAAATAAATGGTACCTGCGAGGCTCTGCACATGACATGACCCTTCCTGGTGCTTCCCCCCAGCAGCTGATACAGTCTGCCTTGGACTGCTCCCATCTGGAGGTGCCAGTCCAACAAATGTGGACATCTGTGTGAGGTAACTGTCCCCAGGCTGGCTCAGCATGGGCAGCTTAGTGACAAAAGCTGTAAAAAGGGAAGAAGGCTGTCACACAGGGTCTGGCCATATGCGTGGGGCTACAAGCAGTGAATATCAGTCCCGGGAACATGACTAAGAAGGACAGTGCCGCAAGAACAAGTGGTGTTTCAAAAGCAAGAGACCTCAAAGAAAGCCAGCACAGCCAAGTGTGAGCATCACCCACAAGGACCAGTGAAGCCTTGAGGAGGCTCGAATGATGCCTTTTGCAGCTCTAATGATTGCAGGGTTTGCTTCCCAGAAGTCCTCTGTGGAGTCTCTTGCTCCTCTGCTGCCATCCCAGCGCCTTATGAGTATCTGCCTGTTGCAGTGAGATCAACTGATACACAGAAGAACAGCAGCTCTGATATAGAACTGTAGGGTATGTCACAAGTCTGCAAAAAGTAGAAAAGCAGGGGTTGCCAAAAGGCCTCATCGAATGCATCGTCATTCCATACTCAAGTGGAAGGTGAAGGTGCTCTACTCGCTGCATGTGTGAATGGAGCTTGGTGTTTCAGCCAACAGCACGCTCATTGTTGTAGCTCTGCAGGTTGGCTGGCATCTGTAGGTTGGGCTGGGCAGAATGGATTATATTTAAACATGGAGCTGCTATGCATGTGGGATCTATAGATACATAGCTTTAGAAAGCAAGCAGGAGGACAGCATTTCCCGAGTTACAAGTGTTACTGGAACACAGTTACATGCAACAGCAGCCAGATCACTGCCCCAGGCTGCACTTATCCACCCTCTGCCCTCCAGAGCACCCTGCAGCTAGGGCTCTCCTCTCTTATCTCCACATACTTGCTCATGCCTCCTACCACTGCTTGTTTTTTGCACAACGCGTTTGCCTGGTCCTCACATCTTGTTAGCTCAAGACCCAAGTAGATCTGTTGCAAGCCCCTGCCCCTTGAGAAGATCCTACTTGTTGCCTTAGCTGGCTCTTTCAGGCCAGGTGCTGTTGCCTTCCACGGCCATTCCCAGCACTGCACCCAGGCACCCCTGCTCCTGCCTGTGCTGTGGCCAGGGAAGCCGGCAGTGCTGACATTGCCCAGCCTTTTGGAGGGTTGAGAGCACTTCACCGTAAGGAAGAAGGCAGCGGTGTGGATCTGCAGGGAGGGGGAGGGGAGCAGCCTGACAATCCCCTTCGAATTATAAACATATCCTCTTTAAATACATTTCTAAGGATAACATTTGTATTACTGCGTCCTGTGGCTGCTGATAGGGCCCTGCTTATCGCCTTGGTCTCTCCTCCTTTCTGTAGGCCCTGCTGGGAAAGGTCCCTATCTGGAGCCGAGCTGGCAATCCTCCACCAAGCAATTGTTTCAGTCCAGGGGAAAAATTAATTTCTGCCTATCGTTAATTGAGAGAATTGTGTGGAGAGCTGGAAGGGGGGCTGGCGGGGGGAGTGGGGGATGGAGTGGGGAAGAGTGAGACCATGTTATTAACAGTGTCCTTTTCATAACCAAATACCCTGATTTCCATCAGTGAGATGAGAGGCTCATTACAGCAAGAAGGTGATTAGAGAACTTGGAGGAGCTATCAGGCTGAGCAGGAGAGTGGCAGGGAATTCGGGAGGGACTCCCAGAAGAAGGGCAGCTGCACCAACCAACCATCCCCTCTCACCCTCACTGCCATCTCCTCCACCCCTCCTCTCCCTGTCAGCCCCAGTGACCCCCTGGCTACATATGAGGAAAAAAGCAATGAAGAAGTTCCAAAGATCAGCAGTTTCAGTGGCTGGAGAGATGCTTTAAGTGGTGGTAGAGCCTGCATAAAACTCCACAGGAGCTGTTAAGCTTCTAAAGGCCCAGCTAACAGCTCGTCTTTCCCTGATGGCCAAAGAAGAAGATGCACAAAAGTGTTGGCCTCCCTCCCAGCTATGCAAGAGGTCATGCATGACTGTTCAGACTGTTTCTCATTAGCTAATTCTTCAACAGGTGGCTAAAAACTACGACCCTTGACTGTCTCACTCACAGAGATGACATACAAATGCTAGTGAACTACCCCAGACTGTACTGTGATCCAGCTTTTCCACCACTCTTTCCATGCGTGTCTTCTCCTGAGATATTTTCCCTATTTTAGCAGTATCACTGCTGTGATACAGCCCACCAGCCCCCAAGCCATCTCATGCACCGTGTTTGTGTCTTCATGAATTTGCTGTCCTTCAGCTCACAGTCACTCCCCTGACAAATAGCTACACCATCCTCTTGTTTCCTGAGATTGCTAGAAATAACCTTCTCCCTCTTTGGGAAGGTAAGCAGCCCTGAAAATTCATCCAGCCCACATAAACACTAGGGGATGGAACTAGGATAAAAAGTTGAACTTCTTCCACCTTGCATGTGAATGATGCAATGAAATAAACCGCATCACTTTATTTTTCCTTCTTTTTTTCAAGATAAACCCATGGCATCCCAGGCAAATTTGCAGTGGACAGGAAGATAATAAAGATTCTACTAAATTAGAATAATCTAACTGATTACTGCCATAGTTAATATTAGTTAATGCTTTGATTATTAGGACCATTTTGTTGTTAGTCTATTGCCAGTGCTGTACTTAAGACTGTCAAAATCCTATTCTGAGATGACAAAGGGGTCTTTGGGAAGGCCCATACTGATGAGGGAAGCTGCAACAAAGAAGTCAAACTGTCAGATAAACAGTCACATATTGAAAAATTGATGAGGACTAAACTCTCCTCTTCCTTTAGCAAAAGCCATTGCTCTAGGCTCAGGATGAGGAGTAGATTGTCTCACTCTGTAGAATACAAGAAACTCAATCCAGCACAGCACTCACAATAAATTAACATGAAAACATAAATACTTGTGTCTAAATCATGCAGGAGAACAAGAAGACAGACAAGAAGTGCTCACTGGCACAGGGTGTGGAGTTCTGCATAAAGTAGCACAAACAACCTCTCCTAACTCCCACCCCAGGCAGATCTCCTACCTCTTCTTCGCCTAATCCCATCTACCCATGACCGTGTGTTGAGCTCTAGTAATCTCCAGCTCCTCTGGGAGATACAGACAGAAGCAGACCCTCCACACAAGGCAAGGCCTCCCATTTAGCACCAAGTTTGACTGCTGACAAGTAGAGGACATGTCCAGGAATATATGGTCTCTTAGAAAGCTAGCTGGAGGGCAGAGTGGTCACCAAGTGGTAACCAGTCAGTCGTTGGCAATTTCTCTTCATTCACTTATCCCCATGGGACAATTATTGGCAAAGAGGAAATTGTTAACAGACAGCTAAGAATAGGCCCAGAGCCAGACTTAGAAACCTTTGAAGCCAGAATGATTTGTGAGAGTCTGTATATTTAGCCTTTCCTCTTTAACGGTTGTCCATTTCGTGCTGATTTCTTGCGCAAATCACCAGTAAAATGGAAATGGAGAAGAATGCTTGTCATAAATAGTTTGTGTGTTGAAATTCTGCATTACTCATGTCATCTTCTTCTAAAGATGCTGAGGACTTAGCCTCAAATTGTTGGTATCACCAGTCAACTAATGAATAAAGAGGAAGATCCTGTACCCATAGGTAGCTGTGGTCTAACACAGTTCATATTAATGCCAACATCAACTTCATGCCAGCCCCTCAGGTAATCTGACCTCTGGCCAGAGGGATCTGGCAACAAAATACAATAGCACGATAGGTAGCCTGACCCAGGAACTAAGCACTCAATCCAGGGCAGTTGGACACAAAAGCCCTCTCGCCAAGCTTTAAACAGCAGAAACTCCACAAAGGCTACTGTAAACTGGTGGCCTCCAGCTTTGGATATCCAGTCTGAGCTATTGTTGTGCATTCACATAGCCCAGGTTGCCTTGAAGCGGGGAAGTCTAGAACCTTTAACCTCAAACCAAAAATGACCAAGCATTTTCAAAAGCCTCTGCTACTAGTTATTTTCTTTCTCAAGCCACTATTCTGCCATCAGCTTTACAAGGCTGCAGCAATGAGGTCTGAGGAAGATATTGTATGGCTGCTCTTCATTCTCCCTCTCTCTCTCTGTACAGCCAATTAGAAAGTAGAAAAGGGGAGAGACTGCATGGCCAACCTCCTGCTAAATCCCTAGTAATTGATAGCTCTAAAGAGTCAATTATAATGACTAGAGTGGAATGATACTGGGAAAGGAGACAACTGGAATATGTAAAAAGAACAGAAAGGGGAGGTATTTTTAGGGAAAAGCAAGCAGTGACAGTGAACCAAGGGCAGTGATTGAGATAACACAGGAAGATAGATGGGAAAGAGAAGAAAGGATTACAGCTTTTCAAAGAGAGAAAATCACTGAAAAAGGGAAAAAGAAGAGACACAACTTTAATATTGCAGTGATGTAAGAGCTACACAATCATTTCATTAAATGGGTCACTGGGAAAACAACATAGAAGTTGATAGATGGTATACAAAGAGAGAAAAAAAGATAGCAAATTCACAGAAGGAAGGTGAGGAACCAAACAATACAGTACATGCAGCTTCAGTGCTACTAAGCTAAAATGACCAATATTCCTGTTTATTATTACTTTCTTGGCCATCATTCTGGATCTAACTTTTTATTGCCTCTATGTGTTTGGTCCATCAGTATGGGATTCACAAGAGGTAGCATGATTATTTTGACCGCGTGTTTCTGTATTATGATGTGTTACTCCAGATTTTATGAGTCAGCCATAAAAAAAAAAAAAAAGCATAACTGAACCCCACCAAAGCACATGGAATTATTTCAGTGAGTAAGAAGAAAGCTCCCTCACACAGACACACACACAGAGCCAGTCCTGCTGAAACCATTGCTGGTGCTCACACTGCTTGGGCACTGCTGGGTTGTGCAGGTGAAGCCCTTGCAAAGAATGGGATGGGGGTGAAAATATTGACAATCAGTTCTTAGAGCAATTCTCAGATGCTCTGATGATCTCTGGTGTCCCAGGGAGTCCCAGGACAGGGCAAGATGGGATAGGCCCTACGCTGGCATAGGGAGCATGGACTTCCCCACATCTTTCCTGCAGTTCAGCGCAAAGAAAGAAGTGAGATTAGCTGTACTCGTGGAGTGAAAGAACATGACACCTGTGCAAAGAGGGGCAGGCAAACAAATAGAGCTGCAAGCAGAGAATAAAAGAAAATTTCAGGAGGAAGAGTTTGAAAAACGGAAATGTGACTACACGGAGAGGAGAGTAAGGGTGAATTAGACAGAGATGGAGACATGGGCTGTGTTTGGAGAAAAGAGCATAGGGGTAGAAGGGAGGGGGCAAAGTCCGAGGCATTCAGTGAGTTCAGAACAATCTCCATTCTCTACAGCGCTTTCTGCTTAAAAAAATAAAAAAGGAATGATGGAGAAGGGGAGAGAGTCAGACAAGTTTAATGATGTGTGTTCAAAGCTCAGATTGGAAAAATGACAGAGAAAAGCAGCCTGTTTCGGCTCTAATAAATTGTTCTTTGCTGTAAGAGACGCCTGTCGCAGCATTAATACAGGGCCCTAATACACGGGTCAGGGTTAAGTAATTTTCTCCGGCAACTTAAGCGAATAATGAAGCTGGCAGCGGCTAGTGGCGCAGTGGGAGAGATGGCCCGGGCCGCCAGCACTTTGTCTTCATTTATTATGCCAGCTCTCATGATTTGGGTACTGGCTGCAGCGACGGGAAGCCTCCGCCGAGGAGATATCGCTTCATTTCGGCAAGGTAATGAAAGCTGGGATGGGGGGAGGATAAACCAATTTGCTGGCTGACATGGGAAGGAGTGATTTGCAGACCTGGGTAAGGGAGGGGGGCGACCAAGCGAGAGGAAGCACAAGGCTAAACCAAGGGGGGTGCTCAAGGCCCTTCTCTGAGATAATGGCACCATGTGTTTGTGGGGAGGGCAACAGAGCAGGACCAAGCAGGAGGGGATGGTGGGGCTGGAGTGCAGCACATGTGAGGACCCACAGGTGTGGGGAATAGGGAAGAGCCACCAGGAAGATCACTATGGGCAGGAGAGGCTGGTGGAGGAGGAAACAGCAGGAGTAGGTGCAAGGGCTGGTTGAAGTAGTTTCTGAAGTAAAGTTGAAGAACATGTAATGGTGGGAGGATGGAAGACAAGCAGAGAACAGCCATGTGGGGGAATGCAGGCAGAAGAAGCAGGGTGAAAGGGAGAGCAAGAGATGCTGTCCTGGCACTGTGGAGAAGGGACTTGTCAAAGGCATAAACACTCAGGAACTGCAGTTCTGGAGCCCACTGGAGTTCATCCCCACTGAGCCCATCACTTCTCACAAGGAAAAAACTCCAGATGAAACACAAGACAATTATGCAGCCACATCCCTCCCAGGAGATGAGGGAACTTCTGTCTCCTGCACTCCATCCCCGTCACATGGGCATAGGCAATCCATCTCCATGCCTATTTCTTCAAAGCAGATTAGCAATGACCAGTTCTGTGGCTGAACTCCCAAAACGTGGGTGTAACTCTAATCAGCCCTCTGATTACCTCTGCACTGCCATCCTCTCTTCTTAATCTGAGAGAATATAAACCTAGCAGCTAGGATGCCATCTTTGTCCCTACTTTAAAATACCTGCATCATTCAGAGCACATCCCTACCTCCTTGAACATCCGTCCTCCCCACTCCCAGAACAGCAAAGGGAACGGAGGCAACAGAGCCCTGGCAGAGTCAAGTCTGGGACTCTTACACTTCCCCCCCCTCCCCCGATGTGGGTTAAGGATTTCAAATAAGGACCAAGTGTTGGAGGCTTAACACTGCAGTCTCTGGAGAAGCAGGCCAATTTCACACTAATCTTCCCCATGAAGGGAGAGAGCATCGGAAGCAAGAATTACATCAAAGAGAAGTTAATGCTGAGAAGCAGACGACAAAAAGGAGCTGCTTTCAGTTTCAAATGAATACACACAGCTGGATTAAGAGATCAGGCAGCTCAAAGCCTGTATCACAAGCTTTGGTACCCAGGATTTAGCCAGCAGGGAAGAGTTCTGATCTGGGGGCTCTTTTGAAAGGAGAGGAGGGTCTTTATGGAGCACTGCAGGTATTTGAGGAGAGCTGGGTAGAAGGCAGGGAGGCTGATCTCTTGGTCTGGCTTCCACTAACTCTTCTTATAGATACCATGACAGACTCAGATAACGAGCTGGGTTCACACAGCCTACATAGCTCCTGAAGCCTTTTGGTTAGTGAACAGGTACCCTGTCCTTTACTCCTGCCCTGCACGGCCCTTCCTCCTGCTTTGGTCTGGGACATTGCAGTTGTGTGTGGAAGAGCCCTGCAGGCCCTGAAATGTGAGTAGTCGTCTCCCTCCTGGCAGGAGGTGCATTCAGCTTCAAACGCAACTAGCAAAGGCAGCTGAGCTCCCTGTAATATAAAACGCACCCTCCAGAGGAAAAGCGAGCAGAGGGTGATGGCAGTAATGTGTCTGTTGTCCCATTTTAAGTGGCGCTGAAGTGAGCCCCAGCACGCTCCCCCCGCCAGGAAGCTGACAGGTGTAAATCCCGCGATGAATGAAGGCACTGAGCCCTATAAAGCTGGTGTCTCTCCACGCATCTCCGCTCTGATTGACTTGTCGGCTCTCTAAGGCTGACTCTATCAGCTCCTCACTGCCTCCAATTCCAGGTGTGATTTAGTTTGGAGATGAGAGGTGACAGTTAACATTGGTACTCGTCAGTGTAGATCAGACACAGTCACGCTGTCTTCTCCTGGTTCACTCCCTTGCCTCCTCCCCCACACTCCCCACCCCCCTGGTATCTCCCACTCCTATCTGTTGCTCTCATTCTCCCTTCCTATCCACAGCCAGTCCCTCTATTTACCTCCATATCCTTTTGCCTCCTATCACCATTGCCAGAGCTCATCATCAGTAAATTCTTGTCTTTTCTGTCCTTTGTTCCTGCCTTCTTCAAGAAACTTCCCTCGTGCACAGACTAGGAACAGCTGTTTTGGCTTGTCCTTTACGTTTCCCTGTAAAGCTAAGCAAGCAATATCCAGCAAATACTCTATTTGCCAAATTTAACCTGTTACTCCATTGATCGGTTGTTAGTTTGAGTTGAATTCTCTCAAGTGCGTTTGCTGTTTGGAATTCACCAAATAGTTTTGAGAAATTAATCTGGGCTTGAAGACAGAATAAAAGAAGGATTTTGCACTTGGTGTGAGAGATTACAGCAGAATTGTTGTGGAAGAGCGCTTTATAGCCCATATGCTGTAATAGCCTAGAACAGCCCTCCAGCCAAGGTTTTCCGACAGAAATGCTTAGATTTCACATCTGGAACTCTGGAAGAAAGGAGGCAGGTCAGCCACACACTCGGCCAGCAGGTAGGAATGATACAAGCTGATGCAACTATACAACTAAACGAAAGGTGAGACTTGCAGAGCCATGGTGCCTCAGCACAGGACATACCACAGCATGTTTTGCTTGCAAGTCATAAAGGAGATGGGCTAAAGGTCCCTTAGCATACACCTTCTCCATTATATTTGAGCCTGAATAGTCAACTGCACAATCACAGGCCTGGAGGAGAATCAGGTAGGCAGCAGCACTATAGAAATGGATGTAGGGACAAACAGTGGGTCAAAAGCTCAAGACAAATCCCCCTGCCAAGCTGTTGTGAAAAGACAAACAATATACTGGGTTGTGCAAACAAGAGAACAGCCTGTAAGGCACAAAACCTAATCGTTTTGCTCTCTTTAATGTTAACAAGGCCTGAGCTGGACTTCTTGGCTCTTCCTAGTTCCTCTCTAGACACTGAAGTTCAAGTAAATAAGTGGACAAGCCAGGGGAACCCAGAGAAGTTAAGGAAGAATGATCTGAGATCTAGAAAACCTGGACTGCAGGGAAAAGAGAGAGGAAAAAAAAAAAGACTGAAGGAGACATGGTGGCAATCTTCAAGTACATAGCAGGCTGCTTTGAAGAGCAGAGTCTTTGGAGAGTAGGAGAAATTGTAGCCTTAAACTACATCAAGGGACATTTAGGAAGCTTGCAGAACTTTTTAGCTGTATGTATAGCAAAATCTTAAAATAATTCAATTAGAGAGGCTGTGGTAGCACCATATTTTTCTTAAAGAACAAGTTAGGTGATCATTTGGAAGGAATCACACAGGTACCTTTGGGTTGGATGAGTTTTCAGCATTTCTTCCTGCTGAATCTGCAAATTTATTGATGACACCCTGCTAAATGTGACAGAGACCATCCATAACACATACTTCCTTCCAGGAATAAACACCTGGCTGAAAATTTGCAGTGGAGCCACACGAGTGAGACATTAGCTAAAAGTCCTGTGTATGTTTCCCAGCATGGCTATGACAAAATGAAGCAGAGAGGAGAAAAGCCGCTATACATGTACTATGACACTGCTGAGAATCTGAAGGAGTGCGTCCTTTTCTCTGCATGAAAGGCCAAGATGCATAGTTTGGAGACTGAAGATTGCCTGCTGCAGATAGTGCTGAGTTTTGTGATTCTTTCTAAGTTTAGGTGTTTTAATGATAACTTAATTTCTGAGCCCCTGAGCTTCAATAAGGTGTGGCAGTAGTTCTGTCCAGGGCTGAACATGATGAGAAAAACAATGTTTAGAATACATTTAGAATACTTCCATGTATGGAAGTTGGCAGCTCTCAGTCCTAGCCTAGGGAACACTTTGACAAAGTGGTTCCCAATTACAAGAAGATCAAACTAGACATGCAAGTCTAAGTAATGGAGCCTTACAAAGGCACAAACAGAATCCACTGGAAAACTCTGATACCCTGGAATGAACTGTCAGGTTACCTAAGACAGAAACAGTGAAGTCGCTGAAATGTTCCCATGGATCTTCTCAGTTCTTGCCCCAAAGCTCAGCAGTGCTCATGACTACCATGCTCATGACTACAGTCACTGCTAAGGAATTTCTCAATATCATCTTAGCCTCTTCAGCCCTCATCTGCCAGCGAGCATTCTTAATCTTCCCATTGTCAGGATCTAAATTATTTCTCTCATTTATATGGCTATATGACAGCCGTCCTCCTGCTCTATCCAAAATTCTCTTCTCCAGGGCAGAGATCCATCTTTATTTGCTTTTTCCTCATTCTTTGCTCTGCTGAAGATCTCATCTCTACCTTTGGCCAGAAAGGATGCATTCAAAGATACAGCCTGCATGGTGTATTTGGGAGACCGTTTACCCAGAGAGACTCATCTTGTCCACAGAAGACTTCAGGGAGGGGAATTGCAGAGGGAAATGGGCAGCGTCAGCACAGAGCACTGGGGGACTGAGCCTGCCAACTTCTTTGTCAATCATCCCCCTGCAGAGGACACATGTATCTCATTTTTGAATGCCTGAAGGCACTCTTACCTGTGTAGTGCTGTCAGCGTTGGCATGCAGCAGCAGAGGGAACTTAAAGTGGCCAAAAGCCTCTCCAAATGGGAGGCTGCTTCCTGATCCCAGCAGAGATCCCTGAAGCTTTCCAAATACCTTTTCTCT
>WEIS01081396.1:432-11573 GCA_013389965.1 Todus mexicanus
GCTCCACGGCAGCCATGAGTTCTGGGGCAGCCCCAGAGCCCACCTTCCCCAGCACAGCCCCTACAGACACCGCGCTCCAGCGCCGGCTCTGTGTTCACCATTAAAATTCATCACCAGAAACCTCAGCTCAAATTGAAGCGGCATAAATTAAGTAGTGATTTGGGGCTTTGGGTGAGACGCAGCGACGTCTCAGAAGAGCTCTTAGCAGAGCCACGCTCATTTTAAGTGACAGGGACAGGAAAAGCAGATTTGCTTGCTAAATACACATTTAGTTTAGCCGGTCGTATTGAAAAGCTCAACGTTTGCATTTTAGATGATGTTCTTGAACATGCCCACGTCACGGTGAAGGCCATCATCTACTGAGGGCTGTTACACGGGTCCCAAAAGTTTCTCTCTCTTGATCAAAATTAATCTCATACATTGTCTCCAGTGAAAGGCTTCAAGACATGGGACAGTCTCCCCCCAGCTACTTCTTCCCAGTATTAATCATCCCAGTAAATCAATGAGGAACTCCAGGTTTTACTTCTGTCTGGCTTCCTCCTCCTCTTGTCATACACAGACGTTCATAATTTATGCTCGAAATCATTTCAGAGAACAAGAGAGCGATCTGGAACTTCTCAGCTCTCTTGTCCCACCTGCCTACGCACTATCAGTGAAGAGTCACCTCGCCAGATGCTTCAAGGTAAAAATCACAGCTTGTCTTATTTACACTAATATTTGGTGTTAGCTGTTACATAAATACCGCTGCTCTTCAAGGAGGTTTCTCTCGAGTCCCCTGCTCTCCTCACCTGCCACCGTTTCCCATTCTTTTTGCTTATTCTGAAAGGGCAGGACTCCTGGAAAGAAATTTTCTTCTGATCTGGTAGGCACTGATGCAACAGCCCAGGCACCGAACAAACACTAAATAACTGACACCAACAAGTTCACCCCGTACATGCGACCCCAGATTTCATCTCCTACTTCCACAGAAATACCTTCCACCCCCCAGCATATGAATTACAACGATGCTCCCATCCCCAACGCAAGGCGATGTGGTACATCATGCTTCCTTCCTACTCTGGTGCACTTTTCCTCCTATTCAATGGTCCACAGAGATCTCAGGAGCTTATCACGCACCATGGGGCCCATGAGCAGCACGTGTTCTCCTGCAGTGACGAAGACTTGGGAGCTCAATGTTTGTAGAGAAAGGAATGGCTGAACCTTCTCCCTGACTCTTCCTCACAGGGTAGATGTGCCCTGACCTGCCTGGAGACCCACAGCAGCAGAATGGCCAGCTTCAGGTCAGTTTAAGCTGGTGTTACTTCCTGAGGAAGCATTTCCACCTCTTCCATCCCATTCCTCTCTCCTCTTTGTGCTGGTGCAAGTGCTACAGCCTGATAGATGAGTGAAAACAAGAGGCCAGTTACCATCTGGTTCAGCTTCCTGGGTGGATGGAGGGTCTGCAAGACCACTTCTCTTTTCGCTTGACTGACACAAGTGAAAGGTAGGACCTCTTCCTCCAGCAGCACCAGCTCAAACCAGCCGAGAAGCTGAGCACACCAAGTTCAGACCCTGTAAAAAAACTTCTGCCGTGCAAGAGCACTGCACAACGTCGCCACGGAGAACCCAAACAACTCCGAAAGATAAAGGGAAAAAGAAATTAAAACTGGTTTCAGCTGGACATCTCCCATTCATTTCCCACTATTGTCCTAACCAGCATCCAAGCAGCACAGGCTGACAGCAAGGACCACCTCCCACAGCCAGCTGCATCCTGGTCACAGGCAGCGCAATTCCCTTACAGCAGAAGTCTCTGACTGGATGTGTTCCACATTAATAGTCTGCTCGAGCACTTCTGGGCAAACTGCAGCAAGCAGGCGAGTGACCTGACGCAGGTTTCTTTTCAGCCACTAAGCCACTTTAAAAGACATCTAAAAATACATTAAATGCTTTTCTCATGTGACTTTTCTATGCAAAGGACTGCTCGAAAGCCTGCCAACAGCAAATGGAACGAGACGCTGCTGCAAGACCTCTTCCCTGCATCAAGAGCCTCCAAAGCGTCAACTTGTTTGAGGCCAGGAGACCAGCCTAAGATAAAAACCCGGAGGAAGACACGGTCTGCTCGGCAGCATCAGCCACTGATGTAGCACCGTTTTCCCCAAAGGGCTGTGCTTCCGTTCGGGATCACCACCCAGACAGGCAGCTGCAGTGGTTTGCCTTGTTTCTGCTCCAGACGGATCTTTAACTAGTTACACCCAGAAGAGTTCAAATGTATGCTCCTCCCAACCAAGCCTAAAGAAGAAAAATAACTTCCCAGCTCTGCTGACACAGGTAATTCCTCTCCATTGAGGAGAGGTGAGGTAAATAGGACAACTGCTTGCCTTGGAAAGTGCTTTGCGAATCAGCTCAGCTGGCTGCTGCCACAAAGCCCAAGCAGGAGGATGGCTGTGTTACTCTGGCTGATCCTCAAGCCCACTGCCTTAGAGTACATGTACAGCACCAAATTGCCCACCGAGACCTTTCCTTCTGTCCCAGTGGGGAGCAGACAGCTCCTCTGCTCTGCAGAGATGTGGATCCACGTGTCTATAAGCTTCTGTGCGTGCTTGGGTTTAACTCAAACCGGAGCAGGCATGGACCCACTAGGAAATGAAAGATGTCTGCTCCTGGATCAGTTCAGGCTGCAGAGCTGAGCCATCTGCTTCTGCCGACACTGAGGGTGGCTCCTCCTCGCTCCAAAGCAGACACCTAGCTGTGTGCTCAGGCAGCTCCCAGCTTCAGCTGACCTTTTCCAGTTGGCACAGCCTCCGACTGCTGGTCCCAAACAGGGCTTAGAGTCAGCTGCGCAGAATTCGCTAAGAATCATCATCTCAAGTCAGTGCTTAAAGAAGAATCCCACCCCTAAACACTTGCCCAGGGAGCCAACTTAGCCAGCCTGAATTCCCATATATGACCAGAGAGAGGACTTCAGCACGTGAAGCGCTCTTCCCCGGGCTCTCAGCTGGAGTGACCACACCACATACGACATCAACCTAGTACACAGGGAAGAGCTCTGCACCAATCCTTGCTCTCTGTGATCTCCCCCATGCTGCTGGTGGACTGCTTTTCCAGCAGGACTGAACCAACCCATCACAGAACGCAGGAATGTGCGGGCAAGGCACAAACCCTGATTGCATCTCAACTTCAGGAAAGATCAGGCCCTAAATCTCACTGCCTCCTCTATTCTCTGCTTTTCTTTATTGAGCAGGGGAGAAACTGCCTCAAATAAACTCCTGAAGCATCATGTCAAGGCAACGGTTTTCAACCAGTGTGTGAACAGACTATAAGAAACCTATAAAAGGTGCACAAAGGCTTACCTGAAGTCAGCAGGATTAAGCTTGCTATACCAAGCTATGCCCCTCCAGGGGAAGCTTTAGAAGCCTGGGATTTGGGCAAGAGAAAGAGGCTGGAGGCTGCCGCGCTGGGTCACGCCGGAGCAAAGCGCCAGCAGCACCAGGACGCAGCGCGGAGGTCTGCAGGAAACAGCTTCTTCCTGTGACGGCAGGACAGGACCACGGCCCTGCTCCCCCGGGATGGCCGCGGGCCAGACACGCTCTGCTCGACTGCCAGGCCAGGCTGAGCGCGCAGAGCCACGTCCAGCCGGCAGATCAAAAGCCACCGAGGCACCAGGGAGCGATGAACGGCCCTACCTGCCCCAGGTCTTTGCTCCCGCCGAGGGAGAAAGCAGGAGGTTTCCACTTGCCCCAGTGACAAGGGCGCTTTGGAACACGGCAGGCTCCGGTGTGGCACCACAGAACCAGCGTGGTGGGGAGAAGGAAGCGGAGGGTTGGGATTCCAGTTTCTAGGAAGAAAGGGTGTGCAGGACTATGGTACCGGCACTGGGACACTGGTTTGAGGGGAAGGTGGTGACTGAACCACATCACAGGTCTGGAGTACTGCTCCTAGGCTCCAGGAGCTCACCCCACTTCTAATTGAGGTTTTTGAGCAAACCTTCTCACGCCTCAATTAGCCATGGGAACCACGGAGAACTTCGCTCTGCTGCGGCCAGCAGTCAGCGTCACACACAACTTTTATCCTGGCTTATCACCGTTACCGCACAGGGGAACACCGCTGCCTCCTCAACGCTTTCAGTCCACAATGTAAGACTTTACATCTTTGCCAGGAGTAACTGAAGCCCTTTTCCATAATAGCCTCAATTGCAAAGTTTCCATGAGACTGTAAAGCCCCATTCTTACACTTCTCTTACAGTTCGCTACCAAAGGTTCATGAGGTTTTGCATGCAGGACCATTACAACATGTTGCTTCAGCCTCCTCTAAATGTTTCTAAAGGAGATTTGTACTATTCTTGGCCATTGTTATTCTCAGAAGATCAAACTTCTTGCCTCCCTAAAAGCTGACCCCTGATATTCAAACAGATTTTATTCTAAGGTGTGATAAAATGTTTCCTGGAAGAGCAACCAGCACAAGGCTGCTGGCATACGGAGAAGCATAAAGCATCGGGTGCTTCGCAAACGCTGCTGGAAACACAAAATTCCCCACACAGAGGAGTCTTGTGGCCAAACAGCTCACTCTGGGGAAATGGAATTGATACAGTGTAAACACGCACAGCATGACAGCACCCACCTTTACGTTAGATTACACGAGATCGTCAGTTCAAACCACTTCTGTATTACTGCCCCCACCAAAACCAGTGGTGCCCAGCCTGAAAGGCACCCCATCTGACCTGGACGCTAATTAAAATAAGGTTCGCTGCCGCATTCTGATTCTTTATTCCACCCAAATCTGTGTTGTGACCACGCCGAAGCTCACAGGATCAATTACGCGCCCCGTACAGCAGCTATTCTGTGCACAAACGCCACAGGACTGAGGCTTCAAACGAACCCACAGCGAGAACTACTGCAATCAATGATGCAAGCTGTTTGTGCCTATTAAGTTCAGTTGTTGCCTGCGTTACTGAAATTATACTTTCAACACAGGATGCAGGAGAAAGGAAAGATGCTGAGGATTTTTGGGATGAGATACGTTAAGAAATTTTGAATTTCAAGGAAAAATACTAAAGGAAGATACCTTTTGGAATCGGTACAGTTCCACCCTCATCCCCAGCCAGTCTCTACCCTGTGCCTGTAGAGGTAGAAGTCTGGATTTTAGAGAAAAAAAGACATAGCTACACTGATTCTGTCTATCTTCCCAATAGGATCCTCCAAAGTTTAATTCAGAGGCTTTAGAATTAACCACCTTTTATTCTTCAATGCAGGCCCCAGGCAGTTATCATCAAAATTCCACTGGAAATACTTCCTTTGGGCTGGGAAAGCACCATGCATGGTCTGTCATGCAGGAATCAGCTCCTACGGCACAGAGAGCTCAGGCGTTCCACAGATGTCAAGACCTAACCAGAAAGTCTGAGGGATGCAAATCATCACCGTCTCGAATATTCGTATCAATACCACCCCAACGTCAAAATCTTCATGTCAGATTTTCCACTGGCATCAAACTCCGTATTTGTAGATGGCTGCCAGACCACATTATCAGAAGAATTCCTTACTTTGGGGAAAGCAAAGGACTTGGAGAAAGCAGATCTAGAGGAAAGGTCTTCTCCTTAAAAGAAGAGAGGCCCAAAGCAATCGGTACCAGCGCACACTCGTATATTTTTCTGCCTCCTGGCTCAGAACACCTCTTGGTACCCTCCCTAGAGGCTCACATCCATGCCAGGCCTTCCCGCAGGAATCCCAGCTGCCGCAACACAAAGGTGGCAGAAGATCTCACTTTACATTTCCACACCATAATTTCAGCATTATTTAGAGAAGGCCTGATGAAACTTTTCCTTGCTGTAGAGGCAACTCTCAGCTAGAGACCAGTACTGAGGGGCTGCTTTAGAGAATAAGGTTACAGCGGGGGCACAGAAGCCATACTGGAAAAACTCAGAATTCATTCCATTCTGATTAAAGCGTTATCTGCACAGCATCCTGACTGCTCAATAGCCGAGCTCTAGAGTCAGGGATCAGTTTTATCGACCACTCCTGGTCCCTCTCCTCTGTAAATGAAAAACCCCAAAGATGCCACGCACACAAGGAAATCCTTCTAGGGCTTCACAGGAGCTCTGGGAAGAGACGCGTTTCCCAAAGAGCCCGGAAAAGTCCATCTGGGGACTGAGCTTGCACAAGAAAGAGGGAAGAAGCCTATGTGACAAGAGGCAAGCAGTGCCACCCCCACGAGGGACCAACAGCACAGAGCCACCACATCTCAATCTGAAGTTGTGACAGCAGCACGAGGCTTTCACATCACCTGTCGTAATTCAACGCTCAAGTGGAAAACTGCCGGTTCAAACTATCGCCCAGCCTCTTCTTACTCAGGCTCATCCCAAATCAATCCCTAGCCTGTGGGACTGATATAAAACCACCAGTATCTGCTGCTGGAAACTCTCACCAAAATTACTGAATGCTAATGGCCACCCTTAAGGAACACACTTCACAGAAGATTAAGCTTTCTGAAGTCTAAACGTACAATCTAGTTTAAAAAAAAATAGAAAAGACCCAGCATGAATTCATTGCCCATATGCATTCAGCACTGGCGTGACCTCTAACTATGCTAGAGTAAACTGAAACCTCTCCCGTAATCACATTTTCAGCCCCCGAGGAGAGAGGGGAGGAATGCTGCCCGTCAGGTCCTTACCGAGGAGTATTTGCCACATCAAGTATTGCAGGAAGAGCTTCTAGGCCAATTTGCTGGAAAGCTCTGAGAAGCCAGGATCCAAAATATTTCTGAAGCTGCCCATGTAACCCTCTGAATCAAGCCCTTCTCAGAAAGCACAGTCCAAAATGCACCCCGTACTCTTTATTCAGGGTTGCAGTGACGGCAGACGCCGCAGCTGAGCACTGCGGTGAGACCACAACATGAGAAAAGGGGAACGAAGGCGAACTCAGCAGCGGAAGCCTCCATCCAAATCTATCTTTAAATGCCAAATGAGGCTAGAGACCTGTCCTAACAAAGAAACTCCCAAAGCAAATCTGAACACTGTCCACCCGCGGGGCTGGAAAAAGTTCATCTACTGTTTCCAAGCCCCATGCTCCACATGTGAAGGTCTGCCAGAGATCACGTACCTTGAAGCCCACCAAAAATTACTCCCCAGGCCTAGAGAATACCTGCAGGACTGAAACCAGGGGGACACCTCAATCCAGAAGAAGAAAATACCAACTATGGCTAAGAGCACCATTCCAAGGGAGAGATATGCTGATACAAGGGCTCCCTGCCTCTAAGGATGGTCCAACTCCCCTTCTGACCACTTTGCTAAGCCAGTGAAGAAAGGGTCTAGCTGAAAAAGAAAGAACAATTTCACGCCAAGTTAGCAGGATCAGTTGATCAATGCATCAGCTCAGCACCACAGCTGGCACGTGGGAGGAGGCAAAAGGGCACAGCTGAAAGCAGGGAAAGAGAAGGGCCCTTTTAAGAGCATCAAGCCATGAGGCTGGCTGAGGCAACCACTCGTCCCGAGCTAACCCACCACTCTGCAGCCTGGGGACCATGCCCACCTCTTCTCCTCCAAGCCGGGCCTCTCTTCCTCTCCACTTGCACCGCTGAGGTGCGGACAAGCTCCTTCTGGCTGGGGCATTTACAAGCTCCTTCCACGGACGATCCAGGTTACTAATTGGCAGAAAGTTAACCCAGGAAAACACAAGATCGGCTCAGTGAGACGACTGCAAACACCACGACCGTATGTCTGGAGGCCAGGCCTCTCCTCTCTGAGAGCAGTGACCCTTACACCAGCTCTGCCGTCCCACACAACTTCACCCTCTGCTGCTCACCGCACCTCACCCTGGGACAACTGCGGTGGCGTTGGGACTGATGCAGCCCGGCAGTGACATAGCTCAGGATCCACACGGCAGAACGCCGTTGGTGTTAAGGTTTGGGGGCTGTCGTGAGCTCTCCACAGTCAGACACACACAAAGGCCACAGCAAGGAACCGTGGGAGCATGTGCTAGCCCAGCACTCTGCCCAGGGGTGAAACTTCAGGCACAGAAGAGCCGCGAGGCTGCCCTGCCACCATCAGTGGAGATTCCAGGGAGTCTCCTAGCATGCCTGAAGCCCGGCTCCCAGAAAGCAGCGCTGTTAGGGTGAGGTGTCCTTAAGCACGACACGGCATTCAGGAAAACAGGGTGCCTTGCATCACCTGCACCTCAGCTAATACCTCAGGCAGAAGCTACCATCAGGCAAGAAGCTCCAGCTTTAATTCAGGCTGTGGTTTCAAGACACGTCCACCCATCTAAGCAGGTCACCACTAACAGAAGAAAGGTCCCCACTGCCTCCTCACACCCCAAACAAAGCCACTCCGCTCAGCTTGCCCTGTCTCCTCCTCAGACCCCCAGAACAGCTCACAAACCACGCACAAGAGCAGGGAGCTTTCTGCTGGTCCCCAGGCAACCAGCTTGTGGTCCCGGCAGGCACCCATGAGGGGAGGGAACAGACCTGTCCGGCCAGGGGACCTGGACCATCTCCTTTGGGCAGCCTTGCACCAGCAGATCAGCTCGGATGCACAGGAAAAATGCAATGACACAGAAAGAGGTAACTTCAAATATATACAACCATCATTCCCACTGGCAAGCTAGAATTTTATCCCTCAAAAGCTGCACCAGAGACAGTTTAAGCCAAGGGATAAGTGCAGGAGATACATCGATAGAAAAAGGCATTAGACCAGGGAGCGCACCTACCTAGTGTACTCACGCAGGTTAATATAATAGCTTTCCTTCCAGCAGCACCTTAGTAGTTTGCTCAAACTTGTTCAATCTCCCAGAACAAGCCCTAAAAGCACAGGTTCTTCAGGTCAATCTTTTATTTTTCACAGCTTAAACACGGTCACAGCCCTCTGCGAAGCGGGTTTAAGATACCGAGCTCTCCAGACTGCACAAACATCCTAAGAACAAACATTTTCAGCATACCAAGAGCTCAGATACACTAGGTCAATCCAGTTCTGTTTATTTGTATTTCGCCCAAATCACTGCTGAAGAACTCGGAGCTCAAGAAGCGACAGCCTCCCACTGATTCCGCAAGAGACCAGAAGTAATTGGTAGACAGTCTGCAAGCACCACAAAGAATGCCAGAGGCATTTATTTACGTGACCCCTGTTTGCCCAAGGAGAATTCAGAGTTTGCATTTTTCTCATTCAAATTAATCATTACTAGAACGAAATCGTCTGTGCGATTCCTCAGCTAACAGGAACAAAGGCACAAACCATCCAAAAACATCCCCGCAGCGGAACTTTTCAGATCGCTGTCGCTGCCGAAACAAGACAGATGCTTTGGGTCCCATCAGCTGGACCCAGCACCCTGGGATCTCTCCAGGACCATCTCTCTTGTACCTCTCCAAGGGAGATGGAAAAGGCAAGGAGACACCATTCCTACTGCTGAGCACCACCACCCCCGCCAGGGCAGAGGCATCACACCTCCTCTGCCAGGCTGACAACACACCACGTCTCTTATTTGTGCCGCAGACACTACAGCATGAGAACTCCCAGCGGCTGCAACCGCACGATCCTCTTCTCCGCCAGAGCCGAGCGGGACCACCGATCTCTAGCGCAAAGCACCTCTCTGGCTCCTCGGCCGGCGCGCTCGCACAAGCCAGGGCGCAGCGGCGCTCCCTCCAACGTTCCCCCCTCACTGCCGGAGTCCCAAGACACACGAGGATTCCTCCAGACCAGCCGGCCGTGGAAGACAAGTTACGGCCAGAGCTCGGAGCCAATTCTAACCACGCACTTTGCAGCCGAGGCTGGCAGAAGGTCTCGCTCTGTCACACGTTCTCCTTCGCTCCTGGTAGCAGCCGAGCGACGAGAGGAGAAAGAAGCAGATAAGCAGCGCTGGCACTAGCAATGAGTACCGGCCATTTGTGAACACAGAGAAGTTCTCGGGGTTAACAAATCCCTTACAAAATCTACACAGAGCACCTTCACTGGCACGAGCTCCACAGCTTTTGCTAATTCCCCAGGCCTAATATCGGCAATTAAGCAGAATCTACCGTGCAGGTTACACAATGCTTAAAGAAAGGGGTATTTCTAAGCTGGCGCGTGCCCTCAACGACATCCTCCAGTCGTTCGTGCCAGCTCCCAAAGAAGCGAGCGCAAACTCCCGCAGCAAGAAGACGGCGCGACCTGGAATCAGCCAGGCTTTGCTGATTACTCCTCTGAGTAAACAGTGGTGTTCCCAGCACTTCAGCCTGCTCTCGAGCTTCTCCCGTTGGCATACTACCCTATATTTAGGAGAGAAGAGCGCAGTGACAAGCATCGGGAAGAATGAATAAGTGGTTTAGGATGCTCGGAATAGCGGCAGAGTCTGTGCGAAGAAACCTAGGCTGAATTAGAAACTCTCGAAGCGAGTCTATAAAGCTTAAAGCTGGGAAGAGACAGCATTCCGTATATAAAGTTAAATAACTGATTTTGTTAAGGACAGCGTTCCCAAGGGAAGAGGGCTGGAACTGTAACAGCAGTGGGCACTGGAAAGGAGCCCCTCCCTGGCGGGGCTGAGAGAAGAGAGGTGAATACTTGGTCTTCTACAAAAGGAGGATTTTGGTCTCAATTCTGGACAGGTGAGCGACACCAGCGCTGTTTTCCCAAGCCCACGAGCCCAGAGCTCACGGACCAAGGAAGACGCAGCACCTCAGGGAGTGGCTGCTGAACCCCAACGCCAGCTCCTACCTCCCCCTGCCCACACTCCTCCTCCGGGGAGCAGCAGAGCCCAGGTGAAGCTCTAAAGCACACGCGGGGAGTTTGCCACCTGCAAACCCGTGGCAGAACTCTCCCAATTCACGCCCGGTGACACACGCCGGGTGCCAGAGGCTCTCTGCAGCCTGTTGCTTCCCAGAAGCCGGGGAGGCCCCGAAGAACGTTCTGCATTCGCGGCTCCTTGGGCAGCAAGCCCTGCCCTCAGCCACTGGAGAGCACAGCTCGGCCGTGGGGCTGCTCGGCAGGAGACACAAGGTCAGGCCAAGAGCTGCGGGGCCCCAGCTCCGCCGCCCGGGGCTGCGTGGGGAGCGCCCCCGGTACACACCGAGCACCTGAGCCGGGCCCGGTGTGCGGGAAGAGCCGCGACTCCCGGCACAGCCCGGGACCGGCTGCAGCGGCACCGGCTGCAGCCCCCCCGGGCCGCTCCCGCCGCCCCCGCAGCGCCGCGCCCGGTACAGCCCGG
>WEIS01081403.1:1220-14356 GCA_013389965.1 Todus mexicanus
TGTTGATGGTTTTTATATTGTTTTTTTTTTTTTTTTTTTTTTTTTTAAGGCTATAATAGCTCCTTTTCAAGGACTGGACATGTTTAGGTGAGGTTAAACCAGTGATCGTTCCAAAGTCCTGTTTTCAGTGCATGCTCTCCGGATGGTTGCTGATTTTGTTCCGTTTAAAGTATTTTGTGGCATGAACTCACTTTGTTACTGCCCACATCACTGCATTCCTGGGATGTTTTTCACAGGCCTTAGCAAGATCATCTGACAGCAACTAGTGAGGTCAATGAACTTTATACACAATTAAACACTTGAAGATGGGAGAAGTAATTGTTATTTTTTTTCTCCTGCAAAGTTAGGGAAGGATACACAGTACTTTATCATCTGTAATAGAGTCAATGTTATATGTGGTAATCAAGCTAGTTTCCCATGATTTAATGCTGAACAGAGTCAGAAAATGATTGCATCCTTTACATGGGCCTCACAGAGCAGTCACCACCCACACTGTTTATTCAGACTCGGAGCTCTGCCATTCACTGTTTAAACCAGAGGAGGAAAAAAATCCCTTCGTGAACACTCTTGAAGCCATGTATTCTCAGTGCAAAGTGGAGCTGGGAGAGGAATCCAAATAAGGTCTTTTCAATTCCTGCAGTTGCAAGGAAGTGCTATTTTCTTTGAACCTCCAGCAGTACTGTAAAGGAAGGATTATGTGGAGCTGGGTATATTATGATGAATCAAACCAAATATTTGTTGATGCCACTAAGATTTTCAGAGACAGCTGGGTAGGTTTTCTCTCCCTTCTCTTCTTCATCTGAACAAAGAAGTAAAACTACCTTCTCCGCTCTGTGAAAAGCTGGTACAGTTTGCTGAAAAGGCATGTGGTGTTGTGGATTTTGTTCAACTTGCCAGTGAAAAGTTTTTTTGCTGTCTTGTACCTTAGCTTTTTTGGTAATAGAAGTGTTTGGGAATCCGCTCTTTGCTCCATCATACCTACACATCTCTTATAAAGGAAGATGTAATCAGAAAAGGTGGTGAGCGTGGATACAAGACCTCTATGACAGCCTAAAAAAAAATTTATATGCATCCAGTGATGGTGTTTTTACATCTTCCGTGGCTAAACTGATCTCATCAGGAATGCTTTTGCTACACTGTTGATTGATATTTTCCCTTTTACAGTTCTTCATGTTTCTTCTGCATAATTCCTTACCTTTTAAAATAGGATTCTTCACTTCCCCGGGCACTTACATTTTAAAGTTTTTGTAGATCTAAGCCACTCTTTCAAATTTATACCTGCAAATTTCTGAGGTTATAGAAATGCCAAGAGTATATTATCAGCTAGTGTAGATACATAAACTAGAAACACACACACCCTTAATTTTATGCAGCAATTTTCATTTTAGGTGCCACATAATCCCAGAGATGAGCACAAACTGGTTAGTCCCTCATTTACTAGACCCATGCCCTGCTCTAAGCAGCTCATAAGTTTGGGTCCATGAGTGGGAGATTTTGTTTGTCCTCTTCCCACCTCTTAGTTGCTGGTCTGTTTGGTGGATTTTTTTCCCCTTCCAATTTGCTTTGAATAAATCAAACAATAATTTCCTTGACCAGTAAACTCACCAAAAACAAACAAACAAAGAAAGAGTATTTTCCTTCTTACGCTTCCAATTGTGTAATATATAGTGATGTAGTGTTAGAGTCATACCTTTGTGTTATCTCATTGCCTTGAAACATTTCAAGACCTGTTCAGTTTGTGTATTCCCTTGACCAAAACAATTTTATTCCGAACTCAAGTATCTCACTCATTTTTGCCATTTAAGAACTGATTATGAGACGTGCAATAGCTGCATCCATGTGCTTTTGTTCTTCTCACCAGACTCTTGCTTCATAAATTAGCATTGAGCCACAGCAAACCCAGGTATCTGGGGTGTCCTTCAGATTGCATTTTTCCAGTCACCCATACCTACTAAGACAGATTTGTTTCATGCTCATTGTAGTTAAACGGGTTAAATTCTTCTTGGAGAAGCACAAATGAGGCTCTCACTGACTTCAGTGGGGGCTGTATGTGGAGTAAAACAAGTCCAAAGTGTTTCCCATTAGAAGGTTATGGGGCATGTGAGCTTACAGACCACAATGACTATTTCAGTCATTGTTTTCCATGTTGTTCAAAGCACTTACATAAGGTGATGCCTGGAGGGGAAAAAAAAAAAAAAAAGAAAGAAGTAAATTACCCCTAACCAGAAATCGCTTTAGATATAGTCAAGATTGTTGAAGCAGAATTTATATTTCCAGCATAATGCTACTTTCCCACTTGCCCTCAAGATGTGACAGAAATGTCTCTCATCATGCCAGTGAATACATTGCCAACAGTGAATTCAGTGGTACCAGAATTATATTTGTATTTCCACACTGGGTCATTTGAGTACTTTTGACCCACATTTGCCTCTTTCTTCAGCAGCCTGGAAATTGCAGTACATAGTGTTTTGGCTTGGTCAACTTTGGTCAAACAACCAATTGTACCTTCAGCCCAGCCCCATATATTTTGATTCTCCTTTATAACAGGTGCCCCACCGAATCAACTGGCTTAAGAGAAGGCAAATTATTATTTGCTTTGTGAAGTGAGTGAACTTGATGTAGGAGTCTCTGTGGGATTAAATATCTTTAGAGATACAAAATAATCATATTTGATATGGAAAAGTGAGCGATCTAATGGATTAGGGTTTTTACCTAGGCATTGCTGGAGTCTTTCCACTTTCCTCCCAGACCTGTCAGCCTTATGGGGTCAGAGTGGGATATGCGAAATCTTTCCCAACTCAAGCCAATGAGGGTAGTAATTAGTAACTACTCAGTTCATTGGTGCCCAGAGCCTACTTGGATTATGGCAAAAGCTACTGCAGAGCTCCTTGGGACTGTGCCTTGAGCCAGGTCTGCCCATGGGCAGGTACTGCCGAGGTGAGCTGGCATATGCCACTTTTACATAGCCCCTGTCTGGGCCTTAGAACTATATTTTAATTTCTGTCCTCTGTCATCATGGTCTTTTATCTCTCTTGAGGGCTCATTTAGTTGGGGAACTGATTTTTCTATCGTTCGTTGCTTAGACCTTGCTCTACTGATATTTGGATGTCTTGCATTACTCTGTACCAATGTGATGCCAGCAGTTGTCATTTTACAGCAAATGCTGCCCAAAATTGCAAATACATTCAGGGTAAATGTCAGCAATCACTCTGAGGCTTTGGTACAACCAGTGGCCACCTTACCCTGTGAAGAGCATCTTGGTTTTTACTCTCGAATTATTGTAACAGCTTTCAATTCTGCTGGATTTATTGCTGAATCCTGACACTCATCTAACAGTGAAGGCCAGAAACTGTCGGACTGTGGTCACCTGGAGCCTCTTCTGCCGGATGAGGCTTGTTAGATTTCCCTTTGTTAGCTGGAGAACAGAGTCCTTGCAAGCTTGGATTGAGGGTGGGGCTTGTTCATGATAACATGCAGCCCCTTGACTCCTGAGAAGCCCTGCTAATAAATGCTTCATTGAAAGGTGCTCTTTCCCTTCAGCTACCATTCCTACGTGATAGCAGGATTAAATCTAGACTGAATAGAAGGCTTTCAATTAATCTAGAAAACTTTGTGCTGCTCTTAAAATGCTATATGCTAACAGAGCCTCAGGTCAGTCTGTCTACCTTCTGACTCCCACCTTCAAGTGGATGATTCTGTGATGGCTGAAGGATGCACTAGGACAAGAATTCTGTGTCCTTTTTCTCCTAGTTTTTTGTGGGAAGGGGACAGATACACTGGAGGAGTGCAAGATGCATCCCACAAGTCTGTTTCTCCTGAGGATGATCTGTGTCTCTGGAGCTCAGATTTTGGTTACACTGTGCAGGTGCAGTGCTGTTAATTCCTATTTCTTTTTGCCTAGCTGAAATAGTGAAAGAAAGCCCACAAAACTAATGTTCTCAGTTTGTTGTACTAGGCATAGGAAGACATCTCCATGGTTATTTTGCTGTCCCATTCCACGAGCTTTGTCTTCCTCTCCTCCCAAGACAGAAAACGGTTTGCCAAATACTTTCTGTAACCATGCAGCTCATGGAGACCCAGCTTTTGATAGCAGCATGCTGTAAAGTCTGTTCATACTTCTCTGCTGGAAAAATCAAGTGAACCTCAGCTGACCTTGCTAACCTGGCAGTGTGGGTGGCAGCACCCGCTGAGGCTAAGTTATAGCATATAGTCCAAGTGAACAGGAGTTTGTAAAGTTTGCTGGTCCCACAGGTCTCCATGAAGGGTTAAGCATGGGCAATGATAAAGTGCATTTGTTTTGGAGACTGATTTATTTCCTTTTGTACATGTTTGGGATCAGGGCACTTGCTTTCTCTGACTCCTGGTGTTTCTGTGGTCTCTTTGGACTGCAGTTCTGCAAGGCAGGACTTTTTCTTTGCTATGAAGCTGGCATGGTAGGGCCTCTCGCCACAACTGTAACCCAGAAGATCAGTAATAATAAGTGGTGGAGACATTTCAGATGCCTTAAATAAAAGAGCCATACAGAAAAAGAGTTTGTATTCCCCATGACTGTAATGTGGATGCCTAATAGGGTGGGTCAGGAGGTTGTGTTAGGAGTAAAAATGCTACACAGGGGTCTGAAAATCCTTGCTTTTGGATGGCAGAAGCTGGGGGGTGGAGGTGGGATTTAAGACCCTTAATTCTTTATAAACATAGCTTTGTGGTTTGATGTGCACAGCAGTAGCTCTGTGGTTTATCATTTACTGAGAACTATGCTTTTCTAAGAAAATGCTCTCTTCCTGGTGCATATCTAAGCTAAGGCCTCTGCTGTCATTTAGTTAACTATAGGATTACTCTTTAAAATAACTGTTTGGCAGTAATAAGACCACACAATTGCTTGATGCAGACTCCAGGTGAGTTTAACAGAAAACATGTTGACTAAATCTACCCTGAGCAAGACATCAATGTTGTATTTGAGTATTTGCCAAGAAAAACCTGAAAGTTCCTAAAACTGAGCACAAGGACAAGGGATTAGCCTGCCCTTCCAAGTCAGCAAATAAGGTCCTCACACAATTTTTCCACTTGGGAAAATGAACACTGACAGTTTATGTTTTTTAAAGAGAAAGAAGAAAAAGCATGATTTTGTAGATTGCAAAGAGTCAGCTTTGTAGTTGCTCGGCTACCAGCATGTGGGTCATTTGACGTTCTTTTCTAATCAGGAATACATTGTGAAACTACTGTTCCTTGCAATGAAAGGTCACTGAATTTTTAATTTCTATTCACTGGTTTTAATTTTCTAATAAATCACACCCTCTGATAAACCAAATGACTGAAACCACAGAGTAAATGAAACTTAAAAAAAACCCCCCTTTTCTTTGGCAAACATGGATCCTAGAGTTTGCCTGTATTTCTGGAGACGACACCTTTTTAATGAAGTATTCTGTTATTGGAAGGCAGACTAGATGAAGAAAATTAAAGGTGTATGCTCTGTATAGCTGTGTAAGTTTGTTCTGTTGGAATGTTTTGATTTGTTTGAAAGCATAACTTTCAGACTCATGGGGATGAGTAGTTAACAACCCAAGCTGTTATGACTGCATTCATAATGCAGAAATATATCTGAGTGCAAGTTCAAAAAATACAGCTTGGTATTTGTGATGCTGATGGAAAGCTTCTTCTGCTGTATCTGTTCAAGAAAGACCAAAACCATTGCTTTGTCGCTGGGTTTTATGCAATGCAACTTCCATAAAATGCCTCCATATATTGTATTATTGGTAGGGAGTCCTTTATTTTCTTCTCTTTCCTGCTTCCCTTCCTTAAAAAGAGGAAAATCTGATTTTTATAGCTAAGGACTTGCTTATGTTCAAATAATGAAAGTTGAACCGGTGCAAAACTGAAACAAGTCAATATTGAATCAGACTCGGAGCTTCACTTTTTCTTCACTGGGACCCACACTAGGACAGAGCTGGGATATGGGAAGGACTGTGACCAGGCTACAGCTCCCTGGCTCACAACTGCTTGGCTTCCCCTCTCCCTGTCATTCCCCTGCCCCTGAAGAAAATATTTCCATTCATTCTTTCCAGGTACTTTATGGCAGTGTGACATGGCCAGAGAATGCAGCCCTCCCTCTGTGAGAGGGACAGGACATATGTCCTTTACTTCAACTGCCTGCTATTGCTCCTGTTGAGCAGGCAGTCTCAGTTCCGGCATCTCTGGCCTTTTGAATACTTGCCTTTGCAAGTTTAGGTTTCCTTTGTTTGCAGAGGGGTTTTTGGATGTCCTGTCACTATAATTTATGGATACTTTTTTTCCCTTAATGAAAAGAAGAAGAATACAGAAGACATACACTTTGTTTGGCAGATTTAATTGAGGCATAAAGGGTGCATTGTTCTGCTCCTCCTGACACACCAGTAAATTTTTTATGTTGGCAAAAAGGGCCTGGACCTCAGAGGTCTTGAACACTTCTGGTTTCCTGTGCAAGAGCTGGGCCTGCAGCCTAAGCCAGCACAAAGTCTGGGAGCTGTGTCTGGCAGAGTGAACAGGAGTTGGTAGCCTGCAGAACAGAGCATTTCCCAGGGTGGCAGGGGAGCTTCCCAGCATCACTCCTCTGCATGGCTGAAAGCTGCTGCCTGTTAGGCTTTGTATAGAGCTCTACATGAAATATTTGAGACTCTGGAAGTGCCATTCACAGTGACTTTCCTGTGTACCTACAACAAGCCACCCTATTCACCTCACATATCCAGCATTAGGGGTGGCACTGCTAAGTTCTGGCTATAAAGCTGCTGGGACGATGTTTAGCCCTGATTTAGTCTTCAGGATCCCATGCACACTTCACTAGCAAGTTTGGTGCAGTAGGAAGCTTTCTCTGCTAGCCAGTAGGAAACCTGCATTTGGGCCAGGAATCCTGGCAGCTCTGGGGCATCCCAGCAGCAATAGGGGTTCTCAGCAACTCTAGGAGTCCCAGCAGCTGAGCACAGCTGTGCTTAGGGCAGTGGGGGATGAGCTCCTTCACAGCGCTGAGCCTAAGCTAATAAGGCCTAGCTTATAATAAGGCATCAGCTAATAAGGCCTCAAGATCATACAAAGGTGGCCCAAATGCCATGTTCATTTTCTCCTTGGAGTTGTTTTCTGATAGCCAAAATGATCCCCTGAAGTAAGAGATATCCTTTAAAACAGGTCAGTGGTGAGTGCACAGATGCATCACTTGGGTTCAGTCTCTTACATCTGATGGTCAGAAGAAGAGATTTTAACTCTGATTCACTTACACAAAGGAAGTGCCCTATCCTTGCTCAGAGGGTTTGCTTCCTCACTGAGCAAGTGTCATTTTAAGCTGCTGCCTTGCTGTTTGCCTATTTTTCAGTGTTTTGGAGAGGAGAAAACTTTCCTGTACAAGAAGAGCCCAGAGCTCGCTAATGTTTGACCCTGCGTGTCAGTCAGGTATTGCAAGAGAAGACAAAGGATATGCTTCCTTCGGTGGTATGTTTCCATGTGCCATGTGTTCGTACAGAGGAACAACTTGCTTTTTTAGTTTTCCATGAAGCACTTGCCTGTGTCTTGCCTCCCTCCCTCTAGTATACACCCCTGTATGCCTGGATTAGGGCTTTCACTGCAGCAATGAGGATGCTGCAGGCTCGCCCAGGTAGGTGTCCTCTCTGCTTTCTGCAGTTGCCTCCATGAGGACAGCACTGCTTTTGCCTCTCATGGGAAATGCCAGTGGGGACAATGGCAGCTAGCAAGGCTGAGGGACCCAAGAGGGTCCCTGCCCACCAGGGCAGACAGGGTTCCTGGTTCCTACCTGCTACCCTAGGATGGCTGGAGCAGAGGATAGCACTTTTGGTCCCTGTCTCAGCAGCACGCAGAGCGTGAGCCCCACAGTAGGTATCTCCATCAAGGTGTGAGGCACTGCTTGCAGCCTGGTAAAGGCCAGGTTAGAGGTAACTGTAGATGGTTCTGATTCATTCAGCTTCCTGTCTCTCTATAAGTAAAGGATGTAAATAGCCAAAAGTCAGGGATTCTAGTGAAAAGAGTAGACAAGTGCTGTGCCTTGCTGACTGTGGCACCTAGCCTCGCAGAAGGCCGGTAGTGGTGAGAGTCAGGGTTCTCAGAAGCGGGGGAGGTGCAGGCTGGCACTGCACCACATCACCCTGTCACATCGGAGAGGCTTCCTGCAGATAGAGGAGAGTGTGGAGGAAAACCTCTGCAGTGACAGTGACCATGCCTGTGACTGCAGAAGGGGTGTGCCCTTGCCTCTGTGCCCTGAGTGGCAGTGATACTTCTGGTTCCCTTGGATCCAGGCAGGCACCCCACTGCTCTGGCCAGCCCCCCAGAGTGTTGAAGGTCCCAGAGGGCTGACAAGTGGATGTAGCTGCTGTGGTATTTTTTCATAGGAGCTTCATGGCTTGAGGCCGATAGAAGGGTAATGTGGGCAAGCTTTGTGTCCATACTGGATGCTAATACTCATGCCCGTGGTTGTTGAACAACTCCTTCCATGTAGAAGTACAGCCTCTCATCACCAGTGCACAATCTCAATGCAACAGCAAATTACAGTGATCATACAGAGGCTCAGACACCAGTGTCCTGCTACCATAAGAAGGCAAATGGCACTCTGACCTCCCTGTCTCCTGAGGGCATTGACTGAGCAGTCTCCTGAAACCAGCTGTGGAGACACTTAGTAGCGAGATGGTGAGCTCCATCTCCCAGCTAATCTCACACATTGCCTTCACAGTCATTAGCCGATTAAAGCCGGTATCAGTGGTGCATTCATGTAGCTGACCCCAAAGTCCTTTTACCTCTTGCTGTTTCCTTACACTTGAGAGTGCTGAAGAGGCAATCCAAATTAAGATGGCTCAAAGAGGTTTTGTTTTTGTAGCATGGGCAAATGTGTGCCTGTAATTGGGATAATGTTGTCAAGGGACTTGGTGGGCGTTAGACACCCACTTCCCACTGACAATCAACATATAGGAGTGTTCACCTGCCTTGCTTACCTGTGACAGTAATCTCTGTATAAATACAAAAATACAACACCCTGGTACCTTTATGATGAGGAAGCAGGGAGGATGGCTCACAATGCAGTGCTAGAATTGCCCATTTGGTGTTCAGCTCTATGCTCCAGCAACAGGAAAACATCATGTCTTTAGTCAATTGTCTTTAAGACTGTTACATATTTAAGAAATAAAAGAGTTAGGGGTGGAACTGAGGCCCAAGGTATTAATCTGGAGCAGAGTTTGAGATCTTTTTCAGAGCACAGCTTTCTGAGACAAGGCTGCAATGATAGAGTTCGTGGCACATTTGGAACCAGACTATGAAACTGTTCATCTGGGACAGACTTTAGACAGTTCTGCTATTTAGAAGTAGCTGCATATGTAAGTGGAACTGAAAGAACTCGTAGCCTTTGTATTTTCTATACTATAAGCCTAAAAATTTACTTAATCGATGGTGAAGTTGCAGAGCAGGACAAGGTGGGAAATTTAATGCTATTTACAGGGAGCAGTAACCTAATACAAAATACATTCAAGGTTCAGAAAAAACAGATTTGAATAAGGATCAGCTACTTCAATCCTTTAAGTTAAAGCTGTAAGGATGCTTCCAGGTTACAGTTAAAGCTGTTCACCCATAAAGAAATTATCAACATACTAGCAAAAACCCCCCAACATTTCACATGCAGATCAGTTTAACATTTAGGAATGTATTTGCCAGTAGAAGACAAAGTTAATTTACCAATTAGAACTCCAGAAGATGTTAAATGCAGTTTCTAACTTTAATGGAAAGGTGATCTGCTTTCCCTATCTTATCTTCACTTCCCTACCAATGCACTTTTTTCTTTCAGACTGCTCAGAATGGTTTCTGCTGTGTTCCTATAAGAAATTCAAGCTCCACCTGTGTTTAATTAGATAGTGGATAACGTATGTTCTTGTAGTGTGAACATCTAGGACAAGAGTCTAGAAAAACTAATCAGTCCTGCATTAAACAGTGATAGTTCCAATTTTCAACCAAGTGAAGTAATAGGAGGTATAGAGCACAAGACCTAACAAATCCAGTACAATTGTTTTTAAAAAAATAATTAAGTAAACCCTGTTGAGTCTACTGGCTGGTAGTGCATTTGTGATTGCATGAACAAACAAACACATAATGATCTTCTTCAAAGACACACGAAAATTATTTAATTTTGCAAGAGGTTTTCATACCTTTTAATTCTTTTACTTTTCTCTCTTGCTTCACAGCTTTAGGAATTGGGACTTACATTTGTTCTACAGGAAATTTTAAATAGACAAGGTAAATCCTAATTGCAAAAGCAAAGGATAAAGGAGTTATTTTCCTTTAAATGATCCTGCCATCCTTCAAAGAAAGGCAGGAAAGCACAGTGGTCACTCCTCTAATGGAACTGCTCCAGTGGTAATACAGCATTTCTATGACCTAAAGTACCACACAGGGTGTATGGGGATCTGCAGTTTGCTACCTACCTTAATGAATGCTTAAGTTAGAGGGAGGTGGGGTTCGTATCTTTAAAATGTTCCTGTGCTAGTGGGTGATGGAGGGGAACAGATGCATTTTGGGGCATGCAGCCCCTTTTTGGTGCCATACATGCTGTATATTGTGGTTGCTCTTGGGTGAGGGCATCCTGCTGCTCCATCATAGGGCTTGTTCCTCCCTCTGTCTCAAATTAGCTGTGAGCTGTGGAAAATGTACAGCAGGAGGGGCTTGCTGCATTTTCATCTCAGGATAACCTACAAAGTTGTGTTTGAAACAAAGTGAAATAGTGAGCTGCAATCCCCTTGTGGGGGGAAGAGGAATGATCCCATGTGTTCCCATATCCCTGCAGAGTGAGGTGAGCCCAGAACCCCTGACTTAGGTCAGAGAAGTAATATTGGAAGGAAGAGGAATGTACAGGCCTCCGGGTTATTTATTTTTTTTTCTTGAACGAAAGCACTTGCAAATGTAAGTGCCTAAACTCCCCGAGGAGGGGGACATTGCTCTGCAATCCCAAGTTAACCCCACACTTTGGCCTTGGGCTGAGAGCATCATTTGCCTCCCACATTTTCTCTGGGCTAGCTCTTTGTTCAGCTGGCTAATTTCCACTATGTCCTTTCTTAAATGTTTAAAACTCTGCTGCTCCAAGCAGGGAAGCCCCAGCACCACATGTGGGGTTGGTCCAGACTCAACTCTATTGGCAAGGTGCTTGCAAGGCTTGAGACTGTCATGGGTAAACCTCTCACAGGGCAAGGTGGGTAGGCACATGTAGTGCCAGGGGCTGATTAGAAAGCATGTGGCTTTAGCACCCACTGCTTGGATGTGTTAAGATGTCCTTAGTAATAAGAAATCTATCTCAAGATCACTATGCCTCAAGATTTAATTTTTCTAACTGCAGGCATAGTGCAACCCGTGCCATGTCTACAGCTGATAAACCTTGAAGTTCATTACAAAACATTTCAGTCTTCAAATGCTAAAATATATGACTCTTTCCACCTCCACACTCTAAAATTTCAGCAGCCCAGTGGTGGTACCCTTCCTCCTATAACATGCTTCAGGCTCTCCCTCCTCACAGAAATGTCACTCTTGATGGTCCATGGTTGAACTCTCTTGCCCTTGGCTTTTTTCTCTGGGGGTGCAAAGGGGCTCAGCTCTAATGACAGAGATGGATGCGATGTTGCAGCATGCCATGTTACCCACAACAGCCTCATGCATGGCTCCCAAATGTGATGCTTCTCCTCTGGATAAGCCTTATACTTCTTTCACTGGTTTGGGATCACAGAAACAGGCATTAGGCTTTTTACAACAGGCTTCTATGCTGATTTCTAAATCCTTTAGTAACTGCATTCATTTCTGTTTGGGTTTTCCCCTATCTTTTATACTTATATGTTTTATCACTACTTCTGTATCTCCTTTAACAGGAATCTCCTTCCATGTAGACTAGTAGTTTTAAGGTTTGTTGTTGTTGTTGTTGTTTTGAACCTGGCTGTGAAATTGTGGATATCTTTTTATGAAACCTTATTTTTGTCAATTACTAATTTTTGTTGCCAGTTAGTTATGCTAATATGTCAAGTTTGGCGCTACTGATATGTTTAAGTTCCTGTCATACATTTCCTTGGTTGATGCTTCATATTCTACTTGATCCTAAAAATGATCATTGTTATGCATAGCTACCTGCTAGTTCTTCAATCTGTAAACTATTGTCTTCTTTTTTTATGTCTATCTGAATATCAGTACTCATCTCAAGTATTCTGGGTGCATGACTGTTTAAGATTTCTTTTTGAATGACCACATGAGATCTCTAGCAAATATCTCTGAGGCTGAAGTCACCAACAATGGTAATTCCTCTAGCCACACATTACAAACAGGTGGCTGAGGAGATGTTCCATTCACTGGTAAAATTTGTTCCGTAACAGATACCTGCCAGCTGCCATTCACTGCCCCGCTCTGTGATTTTATAGAGCTAACAAGATTAAGAAACTGTTGAAATTGATTTTTGCTTCTTAATACAACAGATCTGATTCTGAAAATGCAGGGATGGCTCTGTCTCAGGTGGTGCAAGCTGCCACAACTCCAGTGTCAGTGGAACTGAGCCACTGAACCACTTCACATGAGCCATGGCTCTGCCTTGAAGAGCAGCTCTCTAAAATGAAAGTGTTGCTTTCATTTAAGAAATAAGCAAGAAAAAGAAATTTCCAGAGTAGAACAGCAACACAAAAGTGGAAAGAGGGGAGAGTTTGTGACCTTTTAAAAAACTATCCTTCGCTCATATTCATTGAAAAGGCTTTTTGTTGGAAACTCCAGTACATCAGCTTATTTCTCAGTCTCAGAGCCATGGCCGAAGGTTGTTTTGCAGCCTTTGAACTTACTCGCTAAAACATCAACCCTTGCCACCTGTAGCCACTGGGGCTGAAGCCACAAAACCTGCCATGCTAAAATCCTTCTGCTGATAAAAATCTGGAATGAACTTGATATGAAGCTGTGGAAAAATGCAGATGTATATTTTGAGATTCCATAGTCCAGCTTTGAACAATCAGATGAGTGTTAAGAGAAATAAATGTGGTAGTTTAAAAATAACAGACCTACTACATGACAGCCATAAAAGGAGATTTTAAGAAATGGAGCATAAAAATCATACCAGACAAATGCATTAGGAACAGCAATTGATACGACATGTACAAATGACAACATAT